>OX419601.1:12378035-12588472 GCA_948473455.1 Teleiodes luculella | reverse complement strand
TCATAGTTGTAAGCAAGCTGTTAATAACTATGAGGCGGCCGAAGTTAGGTCACATAAATTAGGTATATGACTAAATTCGCAGTCTAGTAAAATAGTGGTTGTAGCGACTTAAGAGGTATAGTACAGCTTGCTTACAACTATAATTCTTTACCTAGACAAATAACAATCAGACGGGTGCAACTGTCGGACTGCGATACATACATAGTTACCTATACTCTATCCAAGTAAACATGGCTTTTTGACCGCCTGCCTGGCGACCCAAAAATACTTTGGGGCTATTCATAAAGTCGTTATGCCTACAACCGACCCTGGGCACCGACGCCAACCGAAGACCCCCCGCGGCTTGAAATATGTCCTCTCTTTGAGACCTTGAAGATGGCCGAAAATACAGGAACGTATTCAGGACGAAATTGAAATCAAAAGTGGGATTAGCAAATAGATTATTTAGGTTTAGCATAAATATTGTAAGACTTATATAATTATAAAGTAGGTAATTACAACATTAGCCTTTTAGCATATAATTAAACTTGTACTATCGGATATTTTTATAAATTGCAAAGATTTTTTAATTACAATTATATCTTTATTTACGTTATTTTCTGATCAAAAATGGATAGTCTGTGTTATTCGATTGATTTCTTTAATGCTAAACTAAGGCTCCTAACTCCGGATCTGTCAAAACTAGCTATTTTACTTAAAAGGAGCAGTTTTATCACGTTTCACTTAACATGACTCGGAAAACGCTTGCTTGCTAAGATGCATAGTGGCTGTATGTGTTAGTAATAGCTGCATACATCGCTAATAGTTGAGGAATATTGTAGCGTAAAACTTGACCAGAAAAATAAAAAACCTTCTCTAGGGGCGCCACGTGTATATTTTTATGTTAATGCAACTATTTCCATTATGAAATTAGTTCTTTTGAAATTCCGCAATATGGCGAGGATTTCTATTTTTCTGGTCTGGATTTAATTCTTGAATGCGCTTAAACTAGTCACCCCTCCCAGATTTTTTTTATATTTATACTCTAAGCTGGTCACCAATGTGGAGGCAAAGGGAAGATCTTCCGCCGGGCATGGTGTAGAGCCCGGGGACCGCGGTCCAACTGTACTTCGTTGGAACTTGTATTTGTTTAATGTCTTGCGAAAACTCTGATAGCGCGTTTCAGGCCTCGGATTCTAATTGGTCGATCTTCTAATGACGTAGTATGTGGCGCGCTGCCACAAACCCTTTTAATAACAGATTTTTAAATTTTTGTAACAGATTTTTTTTTCTTTTTGTAACCGTTTTGTTTGGAGGGATATAATAATATGTCATTTCATTACCATTTTTGAGATGGTTTGAGGGGAGATTTTCTTTTACATCGCATTCAAAGCAAAAGGTCGCGGGTTTGAACACCGCCCAGGCCAAACATTTGTGTGATGAGTAGTAGTTTTATAAGTGTCATGATGTTATACATATATTTGGGCAAGTAAGTGTATATTTTTATACATGTAAGTATGTTTATATACAGACTTTTAATAGTTTGGGGTCTTCATGTCCGTTTCTCAACATATTTATTTATTACATTAAATGTATAGTTTATCCCTTTGATTTTCTATATTTACCTACTTTTTTTATGTGTTAATTAACTATTAAGATTTAAAACGGGTTTTATAAAGTAAATGTGTTAATCATCACTACATAGTATAAAACAAAGTCGCTTTCTCTGTCCCTATGTCCCTATGTCCCTATGTATGCTTAAATCTTTAAAACTACGCAACGGATTTTGATGCGGTTTTTTAATAGATAGAGTGATTCAAGAGGAAGGTTTATATATATATAATACATGCATAATATACTTAAGGATAACCCACAATAACCATTTTCCCGTGCGGAGCCGGGGCGGGTTGCTAGTTATTTATATTTCTCTCTTTTTTTATGTTTGCTTTACGTAACCGGTTAATCCAAACCCACAATAGAACAGGAACGGGCTAGGGGTCAAATAGTCCAATACACAATAATTCAATTCACAAATCAACGGAGAACGCACAATTTTCCTTTAACGCGCCGTCGCTTACAGTCGCCATAGAAGCTACGGGGTTCACAAATATTCGTTTCTTTGCTCTGAAATGTTTGTAAAGTAAAAATAACTTTTTTTTTTTTTGAATTGACCTATGTTTGTGTCGAAAAGGTACGTACAAATCAAGCTTCACCGGACTTGAAAAAAAATAATAATAATAATAACTATATTATTACAGCTCTATGTTGGGCATTGTTGGGTCATTCTGTCTAGTAAATAAAAAAAGAAAGTAAGTAAAACGTTTATTGCATTACACAAAACACACATAGACATGTCACACAATTAACATTCAAAACAAACAAAGAAATTACACATACATAAAAAACATATAGATAGACATGCACGCACATGTGTGTGCTGCAATGCAGAAGGGTCAAGACTCAGCCAAGTAATTGCCACTTGTTTCTAGCTTGCTCTTATTTTGATCAGTCTGAGTTTCAATGTGACGATGCTACGAAGTTTCGTAGTCGTAGGGTTTTTCTCGTAGCAGTTTGCTACGATCAGGCTACGATCTTAGCTACGATAGTTTTGAGAAAAATTGTTTGGGTAATCACGTCATTTGGATGATAAAGTACATAATTTGGTACGAAACATGGTCAAAAAAACAAGGTCAAACAATCGGGGGTGTGTAATATATGATATAAATTTAGATAAACTAACGTTCAAGTGCTATAATTTTATATGATCTAAAAACATTTAGTATAACGATTCAAATTATATAATGTACCATTAATATAATTTTATTTAGTATAATTTCACTTGGTATAACAGTTATTTCATATAATGTTCATATTAACTAATAATTATTTATCATAACGGACAATTTATATAAAATTTAGAAGACATAATAAACTTTTCGTATAACGCCTGATTTGTACTCAAAAATAAACGACCGCAGATACTTTGTATTTTTTGACACATGCAAGCATCCAGGCATGCAAACATGCGAACAAGCAAGCATGCAAGCAATCATGCAAGCAAGCATGCAAGCAAGCAAGCAAGAAAACACGCAAGCAAGCAAGCAAGCATGCAAGAAAGCATGCAGGGATGCATACATGTCAACCTAACCCGAAGGGTATGGCGGAATCGAGTGGGCTCGCTGCGCTCGCCTCACTCGTTTTCGCCATACCCTTCAAACCTAACCTATCCAAGTCGGTGTGCCCCGGATTTCCGTGCTCGCTACGCTCGCACCCGCCCTGAATTACGGTGCCCTAATTTAAATTTTACTTTAATATAATAATTATGTTTTTTTTTTCAATAAAAATAATCTGGCATTTTATATCAAATGATCATTATATCTTATGATTATTAGTTGAAATAAAGGTTATGTGACACGAATGTTATATGAAATGAGTGTTATACTAAATGTTTTTATAAAAACTGAACTTTATACCAAATGAACTTTATATGAATTAAAATTATAGCTTATAAACGTTATCCCAAATGAATGTTATATGAAAATAACGTTATGTCTTTTGAAATTATATTATCTGTATTTATACGAAATGAACCGCACCCAACAATCGGACTGTCAAACTTGACACAAGCCTACGTCATCTGCTGTTCATCCTTGTCGTATAATACGCATTCGACAAGGATGAACAGCAGATGACGTAGGCTTGTGTCAAGTCACATGGTCTTCTTGTGAGACCTTGTTTTCTTAGACCATGGTACGAAATAAAAAGAGCGGATAAGAAATATATTTTTATATTGAATACTTGAAAACAATGACTAACGTATTTATTGCCGTCCTGATTTAAGTAAAACTTCCTTCTGATATGACGTCATTAGTGTTTTAAAAAACCTATGAGGAAAGAAGAAATTTTACTTTGACTTTTACTATAATCCACTCTATCCACATTTTCTCAATTGAAACAAAAATGTAGTTTTAAGCAAGATTACGTGATTATTATTTAACTTTATTTATTAAATTATTTAAAATAATAATTATTATTACTATCCCTACTATATTTTTTTTAGCTTTTATAGAATTAAAAATGTTTGTAAAAGTTAAAGTAATGTGTTTTATTTTTATATTTTTTGAAATCCCTCACATTCCACACCCATCACAAGATGGCCGCCCCAAAAACCACAATGGCGTCTTTATCAAAAGCAGCGACATATTTTCATGCGAACTCCTTTTACGAACATGTCCGGAAGCCGTTGGAAATATTATTTATTGCACTTTATTTGGTACGACGACTCAATCCGAGAAAGGGAACATATATTAATAAGTTTATTGACAATCCTTGCCCCTTTTCAAACTAAACCATATAAGTATAAGTACTTATACGTATAATAGTACTAACTAAATGGAACTTAGTACAAGTTGGTGGGTATTTTTCTTTGATATTACATAATTTATGTTCAAGTTACTGGTTTTTGTGTAGATTTTTATATGAGTATGTTTGAATTATAGCAGATTTTTTTATCGTACAAATTTTAATATATGCGAAAGAAGTATATGACGCTTGCTATTTTAATTTTCTGCGTAGAAAACAATAATATATTGTGCGAAGATTCGTTTTCTAACGTAAACCAAATTAAAATTGTTTGGCCGAAATATTACTTAAGACTGCACATTTGATCTTTTTGTTATGTTTGCGACAGTCAAGAATAATTTTGTATAAAACAATAGAATTGTTTTCAAAGCCGCAGGGCAAACTAGTGTTGAATAAATTTTGCTTTTGCAACTTACATTGGACAAACGCGATCAAAAGACCTGCTCAGTAAGCTCTATCCTCATCAGTGACGTCACAAGCGGACAACGTCACATCTCTGCCAAAGCCTCCCAAATGGACGGTAATTAACATTTAGTATTTCCTTTTGAACAGAGAACAAGATTATTTATTATTTACAATGCATTACCAACCCTTTGTATACAGGATGTAGGCAAAAAGTGAGGCACCGTGCGACACTAGCGCCGCTAATGGCCCTGGCGACGGATTTAATTCCAATCCAAAACGCATCAAGTAATTACAAATAAAAGGCGGAAACTCTGCGCGGGAAACGGGAAAATTTTTGGGGTGGCCATGACGTGTTGTCGTTATGAAGGACTGTTATTCAACATACTGAAGTTCAGATAGTGTACGTAATATTATTATTCCTTTAAGGAATCTTAAGAAAACTTATAGATCTTTTATGAGTACAACAAATATGTAAATTTTTACATTGTCATTGTTTGTTTATCAATATTATAAAGAGGAAAGGTTTGATTTTTGTTTGAATTAAATAGGCTCCGATGCTACTGGACGGATTTTAAAAAATCTTCCACCGTTGGAAAGCTACATTCACCCTGAGTAACATAGGCAACCTTTTACTGCGGGAAAATGCCTCATTCCTACGAAATCAACTGTTAACGCGGGCGGAGCCGCAGCGGAAAACCAGTTTATCATAATCTTCTCAGGATTTCAAAACATTTATGTGTTTACTATGTATAACATAATATACATGTATTTTTATTTTTGTACTAGCCACACCACACATTCTCTTGTCTTTTTTTCACTCGGTAAAAACACTATCTTAATATATATCCTCACAAAAAATAGCAGAACGGTCACTCTATCAGCGTACATGCGGGCAACATTAATTAGTAAACAGTCTGAACGGCAACAAAGCTGGATTTTTCTTTTCTCTCCGAACTCGCTGACACACCCTGTATGCGAGAAAGTTTTTTTTTTAGTTTTACCACAGAATAGCAAATAGTAGTGGGTTTACTTTGAATTTGAACTGTGACGTTTGTACTTCTGAGGTTATACGTTTCTTTAATTTTAAGGTTTATGTAGAGAAATAGAAGGCAGGAGAGGACGTGGAAGACCAAGACGCACATTTTTAGACCAAGTGTAGGAAAAAGTTGAAGTCGTGTCGTACCAGGAAGTCAAGGAACTGGCTATGGATAGAGAGAGGTGGCGATTACTCCACGGACAACTGACAAGAGCCCAGCTCTTAAATTTTGGATGAATAAATGAACGAAGAGTGCAAGTATTTGTATTAGCAGTCACGTTTCATCATTTCAACCAGTAGACGTCCACTGCTGGACAAAGGCCTCCCCCAAAGATCTCCACAACGATCGGTCCTGAGCTGCCCGCATCCAGCGGCTTCCCGCGACCCTCACCAGATCGTCGGTCCACCTTGTGGAGGACCTGCCTACGCTACGTCTTTCGGTGCAGTCACATTTACTAATAAAAAAACTTAGTAAGCAATTTATAAATTTTCATACGACAAAAACAAATGTCTTTTGCATAAGAAATATTTTCTAAATTCATTTTTGAGATTCTACTCAATTCCAGGCTTAAAATTAGGCCAACTTAACTGACGACAATTTTCATAGTGTCGCCACAAAATTGCAACACTTAGCTTTTATGGAAGCGGTTAGCCCAAGGCTTGCCCAATCCAGGCCTGTAGACCACGAGGTGCTGTAGATAGATAGCTAGGCTAGGGCCGTTGACTTCCATTCGGAAGTTTGCGGGTTCGAACCTCGGCACCTACCAATGTGTTTTCGATTTTAGAATTCATATGTACGTTTATTCGACGCTCTTACGGTAAAGGAAAACATCGTGAGGAAACCTGCACACACCTGCGAAGTAATTCAAGGGTTGTGTGTGAAGTTAACCAACCTGCGCTGGACCAGCGTGGTCGACTAAGACCCACCCTGATTTCGGGGTAGGCTCGAGCCCCTCGGTGGGGACACATATGAGCTGTCAATAATGAATGATGATCCAAAACAATTAGCGCGTAGTCACGAATCGCCTTATTTTGCTTGCTAACGCCAAGGCAACAACATGCAGAAAAGAATAGAATAGAAAACTGTTTATTTCCCTAGTTCATATGTTACATAATGTCCAACAGGTCGGTGGTGTATTCGTCCAGCAGGTGTGTCAGATACTTACAGTCTACTTATGTTTGTCTTAAAGATCTGTATAAGTATCATGTAATATGTGAAGTGGGCTTATTAGTTTGTACAGAATAAATTTATATAAATTTATAAAGTTATTACATATTATCCTATCCTATTTACAACTAATTACAATCAATTACAATGTACGGGGACGTGGAGCCGTTATTCTCTTGCTAAGCAGCCGACTCCTGTCTTTCTTTGGTACGTAGTTGATATCACTTTAGTCTAGTATTAGTTAGGAGGGGGTTGCAACAACATGCAACGGTATTAATTGCTACTTATCTGTGGCATGCTACAAATAGAAAATTTGCGGCATGCGTCAGCCTATTTAACGCCGAGGCAATTAGCGGCTCGATAATTTTCAATGCATACTGTATTTGTTTATCAATTCTGTGGCATGCTGTTGCCTTGGGGTAAATGAGGCTTAATGTTCAAGGCCCCGACTCCGCTCGGCTCCAACGTTCTATGTAGCAATTTCCTCAATGGGCTAAAACAAACGCGGCACTAACTAGTGCACGATAAATTATCCCGAACGGTAATGGGCACAATAAAACGACTGTCCGTGCCTACTTTTATTTACGTTGGTCTCGTAAAGCGTGCTGTGCACGACGCGATAAGTCTGCCGATTTATCGGCTGGTATTGGTTGGCTGATTTTTGAAATTTGTTTGTTACATTGGAGAGCAAGACTCTTGTGATTTTTTTTTCTGATGAAAACTGACTGTTAGCCTATACTGAAAGGATATGGTCGGTTTTGAAACTTTTTCGGAAACGCAAAAAAAATCGTCGATGCCATACAAAATAGTCATTTCAATCGATCAGTTTGTTTTTTTTAGCTGTGCATTATTTTTTCAGAATTCGCTAAGCCATCACACTCTTATTGTTTACGTATTTAGGGAAAATAGTCTGACTCTATGTAATAAGATATGAACTCTCTTACAAACGTTCTGCTTTCACCAAAAGCTCTCGACTTCCGTCAAGTAAAATAAGTACGTTCGTTAACAGCTCATACATGTCCCCACCGCTGGGCCCAAGCCTACCCTGGTACTAGAGTGAATAGGCCTTAGTCGACCACGCTGGCCCAATGCGGGTTGGTCAACTTCACACACAACCTTTGAATTTCTTAGCAGGTGTGTGCAGGTTTCCTCGCGATGTTTTCCTTCACCGTAAGAGCGTCGAATAAACGTACATATGAATTCGAAAATCGGAAACACATTGGTACGTGCCGAGGTTTGAACCCGCGAACTTCGGAATGGAAGTCAACGGGCCTAGCCACTTGGCCACCGACGCTCATCTGATCCATTACCATCATAATTAAATTTAAGAGCCGTAATCTTGTCGGTGGAGTTATTTTCCATTCTACTCTCCGTCTTCCGTTTGACCTCCTGATACGACACTGCATCTACTGCTATTGATTGCATTTATTTTTTATTATATTACCTTTAATAGAGGAAGTTGGTCCGCGAGTAGCCATCCTGTTTACGCTCGGTTGCTAACGTAATTTCCTTCGTACATAAAAAATTCAAACTAAAATGTTGTCTCTTTTCGTGTAGGCAGCTTTTTAGGGAACCTTGTTACAACCTACTAGATAGTTTCTTACACGAATATTTTGACAATTATGTGTATATTTTCTCCTATGGCAATAAATTTGTAAAAATGGTCTTTATTACAATAATATTTTGGTCTAGCTTTCACGCAAGTTTCAACCGGTAATTCATAGAACGTTTTTGTTAAGAAAGTTTGGTTGCGAAGTTGACCAAAACGCACTGGGCCAGCGTGCGTGGTCGAAAATCTATTTACTCTTTCAGGAAAGGCTCGATTTATAACCATATTCTATTCTATAAGATAAAAATAAAATCAAATAACTAAAAGTTAATTTAACCTAATTGTCCCAAATAACTGCAATCAAGACTAAAATCATCACCCATGCGTGCCGAGGCGAAAACAGGCAGTAAACCATGGGGGGTTAAATGTTGACCCCCTGTGTCATGGGGGGTCAACATTTAACATGAAACTTTAACTCAACTTTAACTAAGTTAGAGACGGGGCGAGATTATGCACTGATCAAATTACTGACGCGGAAATTATGCGGGGCATCGAGATTAGATCCAGGGGTGGACTCAGAAGACACCGTGGGGGGTCTGCGAATAAATCAAGCAGTTAATTGGCCTTCTTTTTCATGTCAAATTGATTTCTTAATTCAAGAAGTTAATCTTGATGTTATGGTGATATATTTCAATGATAAAAAAGTCGTCATCAACATTGTACAAGTTTCTTGTACTTTACGAAATTTAATTGTGCCTTTTTGAAATCATCTGATTAAGTAAAGGTCGCGGGAAGTTGCTGGATGCGGGCAGCGCAGGACCGATTGTTGTGAAGACCTTTAGGGGAGGCATTTGTCTAACAGTAGATGTCTTTCAGCTGAAATGATGATGATGACTTGAATATAAAGGCAAATAAAATTGATTAAATCTGTTTATTAATATAATTTAGTAACCCATTTAAACATTTCATTTTATCGACTTATTACGGCCCTGTCCTGTCTTCTGCCTATACTCGTAAATACCTGCTTAATTTGATGATTTTGTAATCTTCACTGGTAACTTAATTAGTGATAACAAGTTGTTCGTTATTGTAAGGTCGATCCGAACTCAATTAATATTAAATATTTCCTACCTTGAATAATTAGAACACGCCTTCGAAGTATTATATTACTAACTATAACAATCTATTGAGGACTAGCTGTCCGCCCACGGCTACGCCCGCGTAATTTTTTTATATTTTTTATTTCCCGTGTAAAAAGTATATAACGTAACGTCTAACGGTTCCAGAGATTAGCGTGTAAAAACAAACAGACAGACAGACAGACGGACATTTTGTTTCAAAACTTCTATTTTTGTGTTCAGTTACATATCATTTATCACCTACAATCAGTTTTTAAAAAACTAATCAATGTAAAGACACGCCGATGCTTCAGTGTTATCACTACATAGTATAAAACAAAGTCGCTTTCTCTGTCCCTATGTCCCTATGTCCCTCCCTTTGTACGCTTAAATCTTTAAAACTACGCAACGGATTTTGATGCGGTTTTTTTAATAGATAGAGTGATTCAAGAGGAAGGTTTATATGTATAATACATGCATAATATACTGAAGGATAACCCACAATAACCATTTTCCCGTGCGGAGCCGGGGCGGGTCGCTAGTTATAGATATAAGAAGATAGACTAAGCCCTCATCGAGAGGCAACCGGGTTGGGTATCGTAGATTTTGTTGGTAACACACGTGAAGGCTGGTTATACCTTGTACTAGCGCAGAGTAGACTCACTTAAAAATTCTACAAGGCATATTGTTTTAAATATTCTATTCTAAGCTTTATATATTTTGATGTACCGCCAAATCTATCTGCTATCTATATCTGCGTGGTTTATTTTCGGGGGTTTAGGTTCGGTGTAATTATGTGCATAAACCTTAAGGATATAAGGGTCAATATTTTGACATGTGAATTTTAAAATTGACACGTTCATTATGCGCCAGTGTGAGTCGAGTCTTTCTCGGCTTATATTAATCAGCAATATTTTTATGGTCTTACTGTTTGAATGATACGATGATAAATTTTGACGTTTTCAAAAATAAAAATCAAAGTTAATTTATTAGAAATAAGATTACACAAATCGCTTTTCGACGTCAAAATTTTAATGAAGTTGCTAAGTTTTGTTTAAACCAAGACTAATGAATAATAAACTTTGAAAAATTAAAAAAGCGATGCAATATTAGTTTGAACAGAATTGGCAGGTTCTCGCAATGTGTGCGCTTTTTTTTCGGAATTATGAATCGAGACAAACAAACATAAAGTACTACTTGTTATGTAAATATTCGAGAATTTAAGGCAAGATTGATTCGGCGTCTTCGTACTGAGCGTATACCATCAGCCTCACCATTTCTATCTAAGAACGTGGTTAAACATACTCCCATTCAACATAAAAAAAACTTTGAAAGGCCAAATATTCGTTATAATTACTTCGACCGATCAAACAATGGGTCCTTTTGAATCGTCAGGTGATAAATCTGGGCCTTGCTGAAGGTGCGACATTCGCGCGCGTGCATTGCTCAAATGAGCGAGGGACCCGCTCTCGTGGGCCCCATTTCAAACGAGTACCTCTCTGTATTTTGCAAACATAATTTTGAATACATTGCTTTTAAAGTGACCACGGAAAAAAACACACCAGCCCCCGTAACATGCAGTGCTATGACAAAAGTTTGTCGCACATTTAACTGTCAAAAAACCCGCCATATTGAAATATCCTCCAATAGGATAAGAGAATACGCACGACAAAATTATGTCTGTCACGCGTGGACCGGGCATGTTAGAGGGGCTGTGACACTAATAAACATTCCGAGTGAAATCATATTTTGATTGTCTCCACCCTAAGCCTTTCCGCAGCTTTTCCCGTGGCGAGGAAATTTTTTCCCGTTGTAAAAAAGTAGAATATTTCAACTCCAGCCGACGTTCTATCTCCATACAAAAAATAATACTATCAACGCTCTATTGTGATTTAAATTAAAAACGAACTAACAAACACACTTTCCCATTTAACATATTATTAGTATATGTAGGGATGCTTACGTTTTTAAAGTGCCTCACGTAGAGTTAAATATCCTGTTACGAAAATATTCTTTGCCGACATACTGTTTAATATTAAAGGTATTTTAATTTGTCTTTATAAGGCCATTTATTTTTATAGTTTACAGTAGGATTAATATTAGAACTAGTGTTGATGTGAATATCGGTTAAGCAATGTACACCGAACCGGTTTTTGTAAATGCAAAACTGTAGCTTCATGAATCCCGATGTCGTATAAATCACATTGTCTATTCAGCGTTGTTCCGGTCGATTTCGCGCGAAAAGCGATTTCGGTTATCTCCACAAAAAATTGTATGCATAAAAATTTGCTATCGAGCGAAAAATATAGGTGACCCACGACCCGCGGCCATATAGAGTCTTAGAAACACTGATTAACCGCCAATGATAAAGCACTATTTATCTATGGCTCTTGAAAGGAAGATGTGACATTATCATAAATAGGGATGTTTCTTGTATTTTAAAAATAAAGCATATTTACCAGTATTATTATTTTCTTCTGTGCCAGTATATAAACATGGTATGAAAACGTTCAATGAAAAGAGTGTCGTATTTATATTACAATTTGCTTTAAATTTCCAAAAAATAACTTTTCAGTTTTCTTGTTATTTGACTAGCCAGGACACAAAACTATTTTGACTTTTCATTCATAACCGTTATTATAATTCTCTGCGTTTTTCTTTTTCCATTTTATGTACCTAGAGAACAACAATCAGTGATTGTTGTAGAAACCCTTGAGCTTACTACATGTTGATATGATAACGATGATGAAAAAATAATGTTTAATAGATAAATATTTGTTACGCGAAAACTATTAAGTAGTATGACAAATAGTAAGCATTTAGGTGAAGTATCGTAGTATAATTAGAGTATGGTGATTCCTACCACCATGCAACCACCACCGTGCAACGGCCCTTACTTAAACTTTACTTTTTATGTATGAAAACATCTTTCTTTCACGGTCAATAAAAAATAAAGAAATAACGAGGGCGCTAAGTTTATAATAATACTCTGTATAAATGACCCCCTACCCCTTAATTCGCACCCTAATCAGGGTGAAAGCAATTACGATAACGGAAAATGCTTTGGTTTTAAAAATGAAAAAAAAATATTCCTGGCAAATATGTAAGGCTGTCATAAGTTAGAAGGTTATTGGTTATTATCACCGGTTTTACAAAAAGGGTTGTTTCAAAAAAGCGGTTTTTATAACAATTTGGGTTCATCATCATGTCGTATGGCAGCTGCCGCAATGGATCCTATATAGAAATTCTAAGTTTTTTCAACCACTCCTCGGCGGCCGGGGTGAGACAATGCAGCTCGGTAATGCCACCGGAAAATGAGTAGAGTGGACAGTCGTTCACAATGTGGGCCAGAGTCTGGTCGGGCTCCCCACACTCGCAGGCTGGCGACTCTCTGAGCCCCCATTTGTGTAGATGGTGGTTACAACGACCGTGTCCGGTTCTGCTTCGGTTCAGTTTCACCCACAATGACCGGGGAGCATCGAAGCCAGGAGGTTTTTTGTTTGGGTCTGGCATTAGGCTCTTATTTGGATGGTCGAAGAGTTCCCAAGACGACGACCGCCACTCCGCCCCGACTTTAAAGGGTAAAGACAGGTTATTTAACATAGACAAGAATCTTTAAATTTAATCCATTACACTACAACAACGTGTTTCTACTTAAATTCTTTTTTTTTTCTATTCCATTGGCCTAGTCGGTGGTGTACCTGCCTTCGAAGCAGAAGGTAGCAGTTTCAAACCCCGTTAGGGCTAACATTTTGTATGATGAACTTGTGTTTCCTTTGCTGGTTGTGGTATATTATGTAATTATATTAGTATGTATTTATCTGTGTATGTATGTATAACAGTTGCATAGTTTGGGATCAGATGGCCGTGTGTGAGACGCCTCCACATATTTATTGCTTGCTTATCGAGGTTAACCTACCCCACAAACCCTGGTGTCGGAATTGCTGAGCCGCCTTAGGCTTCCGACATGGCTCCTATAACGACTACATCCGTAGATAGTAGCCGGGACCAACGGTTTTACATGCTGTCCACATATTTATTAATATTTATTTATTCGTACAAATGAAAATTTTCATAATAAATCAAAAGCTATTGATAGATTTTTTGATAAATAAACACGTATTATGGTGTCCTCACCTTTTAGGTAAATGAATTTAAAAAAGCATTACGGATATAGTTCTATAAGGGCAATATTGCTTTGTGTTATAAAATCTAAGAAAATTTTGTTATTTGGTCACTAAGATATGTTTACTGATTGAATATTTCACTTCAAAATTCCAATACCATTTTCAATGCTCGCCTTAAACCTCGGTTTACCGTAGAGATACCAAATAATTCCAACGCAGAGCCAGTACACTGTATAGCATACTGTATTATTCACAGAGTATAGAAACAAGGGAGAAATGTCAATGAAATAATTTTATTTCCATAATCACTAATACATGCATGATACAAGTAATTTAATTACAAACTTAAACTTAACAATATAACAATAGATACAAGTCTGAGAGAAACAGCGGACCCTGCACTAAGCATAGCCTGTATCGCACGACGACTATTCCATTATAGACGACTACTCCACATTAAATTTTGAACTGAATTGAATTGAATTGAACTGCGCTTTTGGTCGTTTACTATCGTTAGCCAAACATCATATTTTTTTCTTAAATTGTAATGTTAATCTTTATCAAATTCACAATCTACTAGGGTAAACCACGTCACAGGTGACGTCACCGTGGTGTGTTTTATGTGGTTTTATAGTGTCAGTTAATAAATAATATTGTACTCGTAACTCGTATTGTAGGTATTGGTGTACAGTCAGGTGTAAAGTGAGCTGAAAACGCGCATTGCGATTCTCTCCCTTATTCGACGGACATAAGAACGGTGCAAAGTCCAATGGAGTTTCTTTGGCGAACTTTTTATCCACAGAAGACCGCATCATATTGCTTCGCTGAACTCGCCAGTAAATGTAAGTGACTGACTTAGTGATGTAGAATAGAATAGAATATACTTCAATGCACACTAGAAATAATAGAATCAGTAAATTCACAAAAAAAGAACGAAAGTGTACATGTAGGCGGCCTTATTGCTGAGTAGCAATTTCTACCAGGCAACCTTATCCAAGAATGAAAAATAAACAATTTTAAATTTGTTCAACTAAGCGTGCTGTTTCTTCCAGAGAGTATTTCTCCACAGAAGACAACCAAATTAAGTGAAGTCGCCGAAAAGATCACGTCAATTTGACTAAACTAAGTGATGTACATATCCAAAAGAAAAAAAAAATTTGAACTGTTTGAACTGGACAAAATTTTATATCCAAAAATTCGATTCGATTCGTTACACCATTGGCACATCTCCCCCAGGTTTTATTACCAGTGCGGTATGGTATACACCGTCTTGCGGATCAATACAGTTGAATGGACCGTGATAATTTAACGAGAACCGCTCTGCCGTCGCCACACATCTGCGGTCTGCTCACCCCGTATAGACATGTACGTGAATATCTATGGGGGAAAGAAGTTTATTATGGCATTTGAACATTTATCTTTACACTATGCAAAAGAAAATATCTTAATTAGTCCTTTTGGAGTCAAGAGAGCGAAATTTTTTTTTTTCAATATATCTACTAGTAGCTTAACTCCTTCTCCAAGGTCTATTATATCTCTGTTTCAAATTTCATCAAAATCGGTTAAGTGGTTTCTGCACGTTGGCGTAACAAACAGACAAACAGACAGACAGAATTACTTCCGCATTTTTAATATTAGTAGAAATTATCAAGTGATGAAAAGTGACGAGACATGACCCGGGGAATGGTTAGCTGAATTCACCAGTGTAACCAAAAACTTTCAGTGGACATTGTATGAATCATACTAATATTATAAACGTGATAGTTAGTGAGGAAGGATGTATGGATGCAAAAACTACTGAATAGGTTTTAATCATGGTCTTAGAAAACAAGGTCTAAGACTCCAACCACGTGACTGACACAAGCCTACGTCATTTCTACGTCATTTTGCCTGTTTATCCTTGTCGAATACGTGTAATAGACAAGGATGAACTGCGCAAAATGACGTAGCCTTGTGTCAGTCACGTGGTTGGAGTGTTAGACCTTGTTTTCAGACCATGGTTTTCATAAAACTTTACAATAATATAGCCTTAGAGAATAACCTCCCAGAATTTTTTCTATTTATACTCTAAGTCCAGTTTTGTAAATGAGCCAAAAAGTATTTTTCGCAACAACGTGCTTCGCATCAACGATATTCGAGACTACATAATTGGAACTAATAAGCTTTCGAAAATAAGAGACACTTGAAAATTTTTTCGCAACAGCGAGCATCGCAAGAACGGTATTCGAAACTACGTACGGAACCCCTAAGAATATAGCTTATACATCAGAATATAACAAAGGATACTATAAACCGCGGGAAAATACCTCATTCCCACGGGAAAACCACGCGGGCGGAACCGCGGGGCAGAAAGCTAGTGTAGTATAAATAATCACATGAAAAGCCAATTCAATGAATTTCAATAAGCAAACTAAACTAGTGTTGAGCTCGCACTCGAACTAACTTAGATTTGAGAGTTAGTTTTTAATTTGGAACTAACTGTCTAAACCGTGCGCTTTCAACTAATATGTATTGATTAGTTTTGTAACTGCCCAGCCCTAGACTTTGTGTAGGGTTGTCAAGCACATCAAAATCGAGGCAAATATATTTTTTAATTAACTAGAACTTTAGCGGTCCAGGACTCAGATTGCTGACGCCACCCAGGTTGCTGCCAAACTTAAGTGGGACTGGGCCGGACACGTCTGCCGCATGCCTCAAGACCTATGGGCAAAAGAAACCACGGTCTGGAACCCACCAACCAATAGGCGTAGACGTGGACGGCCGCGTAGGAGATGGCGGGACGAGCTTGATAGCTACTTAAAAGACTGGCCAGAAGTAGCTCATGACAGGGAGCAGTGGAAGAAAAAGAGGGAGGCCTTTGCCCAGCAGTAGGACAGTTTAGGCTAAATAAGATAAGATAAGAACTAGAGCTTAATAATTTTCACTCCCCCCGCCTTAAACCCATACGATAATCAAGAACGCTTGTAATGTTTAATTGCAACGTCACGTCAATTATAAGGAAAAGTCTAATCCAAGTCTATTCCAGTCTATTCCATAGACTTTTGCACAGACATATTATGAATAAGTATAATTTTGTGAATATATACATTTTATCATAGCTAAACAAATTATGATAAAAAAATGCATAGTAATAGAAAGTATTACAGGGAAAGACACAATTCATTCCTACGAGAACTTAAGAAGAAAAACGTATAAAGAACGCTTTCCAGACATTAAAAGTGCCAACAGACAGACAGACAGACGAGATCTATTTAGATTCTTTAAAAACTATATTACAAAATACATTTTAATAAACAACACGTTTGCAACAAGGTACTAAATAGCAAAAAAGAAACCTTTATATATAAAGATATACGACCACTCGTGTCATAAGTCCCAAAACGGAACCCTAAGGCTTTATTTTCCTAGCCTAGTGATTCTATTGGTGGATTTTTTCCTCGCACACCGCTTAGCTACCTCGCACATCTCTGGTGGAAAAGTAGCCTAATACGACCACTTGTGTATCTGTCCGTCCGTCTGTCACAGTGTCAATTACCTCCGAACCTGCTTGACCAATTATGTAGAACTTTGGTACTTGTAAGTTTTTACGAGTAATTCCTCATTGGACTAAATATCGCGTCGTGGAGATTTTTGTGGAGAGCCATTGTCAATGTCCAGCAGTGGACGTCTTTCGGCTGAAACGATTAAGATAAGGACGTTTTGAATTTCGAATCCCGCCCAGGGCAAACATTCGTGTGATGAGCACTTGTGTTTGCCTTGTGTCTGAATTTCGTATATTTATATATGTATGTATATCAGCTGTCTGGCACCCATGGTACAGGCTCTGCCTAGTTTGAGGTCAGACGGCCGTGTGTGAGGTGTCCCACATATTATTATCTACACCGTGCTTTTTTAACCGTCTTACAAACGAAGCCCAATGTATATGCCCGTGATATAGAATATCTTGGCAATGTTTTTTTTTTTTTTTAAGAAAAAAAATCTAGGATTTTTTCAATAAAATAATCGATCGAGAGATCGAAAAATGTGTTTATCTCATATTTTTCTTTTGTTTTCCCATTATTTACGATTCTCACGCATGCGCAAATTGTTACTAAATTGTAAATATTATGTACAGGTTGATTCAAAAATATTTTGCATTATTTTATTTTACTTCACGGTTTTATTATTTTATTGATAAAAAAAAAATAACATTGCCAATATATTCTATATCACGGGCATATACATTGGGCTTCGTTTGTAAGACGGTTAAAAAAGCACGGTGTATACTAATATTATAAAGAGGAAAGGTTTGATTGTTTGTTTTTTTGTTTGTTTGTTTGTTTGCATCGAATAGGCTCCAAAACTACTGAACCGTTTTCAAAAAATATTTCACTGTTGGGAAGCTACATTCACCCTGAGTAACATAGGCTATATTTTATTTTCAAAAAATTAGGGATCCTTACTAAAACTTCAATAATGTAACCCAAGGTGTGAAAAAAATACGTAAAATATTCCTAATAATTGAAAATACTCCGAAAGTACTGAACCGATTTTGGTGAAACTTGGCACAAAGTTTGAATAGACCTTAGGAAAGAACATAGGCTACAATTTACCGCGGGAAATTTTGTCATTCCCACGGGAAAAATTGTTAAAGCGGGCGGAGTTGGCACAAAGATAGAATAGACCTTGCGGAAGAACATAGGCTAACTTTTACCGCGGGAAAATTCCTCATTCCCACGGGAAAAACTATTAACGCGTGCGGAGCCGCGGCGGGAAGCTAGTTATTATTATATTATTATGAAAACAAAAATATACTCAACTATTTCTGACTGACCCTACGAAACTCAAAGCGCAACAAATAACCCGCTACGTAAGCCAAGCAAAAGTTCCGAACACCAATATTTGCCGGCCCGCGCATGTTAACAAACCTGGCATATTATATTAACCGAAACTGAACTTGGGAATTTATTACGGGAGCTGTGAAGACGCCGTCACACCACGCGCGATTTGAGGGAACTCCTCTTAGAAGGCGCTGCTATGTCCAACGATGGTTTACGTTCACTGTCATTTTATTTAGCGAGTGGGTTTCGAGGTTACCCTACCTCACAAACCCTGGTGTCAGAATCATTGAGCCGCCTATGGCTTCTGACATAGCTCATGCATTGGCTACATCCGTAGACAGTAGTCGGGATCAACGGCATTACGTGTGAGGCACGTAATGCCGTTGTGGAAAATGTGAAAATTAAAAAAAAAAATACTTCACATGATTTAAACACTAAGTTTCGGCAAGTTTTGACCTGACAGACCTTGTGATTCTTTATCACAGGTGTTTTGGTTATTTTTTGGCGTTGGTCCCATCGAGGTACTCGATGAGGTAGGTGAAGGGTGTCGGATGCCCACATTTCAGGGGGTCTGCCAAGTACTTCCGACAGGCTGCGCAATGGCAGACCTAATTTTTTATACGTAATTAATCAATGGTTAACTGATGCCACCACTTTCATTCGGGTACTTTATGAGGTAAGTTCCACAAAAAAATACGTCAAAAATTTAAATGACCCGGCAGGATCGGCTCTGGCAGACCATTTTTTTTTTAAGTGTCGGTTAACGATCTAGAGATAGCCTATTGGGGAACTCGATGAGGTAGGTACTTAGGCACCCGGCTCTCCCACTAGTAAGACAAGGTTAGTGCAAACAGATGTTAATGTTTTAATTTAACCAGCTTTTCAATGCACTATTTCCAGCGATACTGTCGCTCGTCATCGCCGGCGCTACCAGGGTAGCATGGTACCGGCTAAGTATGACGGTCGCAAAGTTTGGACACCCGTCTACTGCACCGCCGCTGCGCCGATGACACATGCAAGATATTACACTGCAGATTGAGTTATAGCACCTTTCGGTGTTATAACAGAGCGAAATAACACTGCAAGTGGAGAAATAAGTGCTTTAAAAGCTTTATAAGTCGCAGTAGCGCCCTTTATTTTAAATGTTGTTTTGCTTACATACATGAACCTAGAGATGTTACGCGGTAACATTACCCTATTAAAAACTATATTTTACGTAACGTATTATATTTTGACGTAAAATTCAGTGATGCGGTAAAAAGCCTCTTTTTTTTCGTGTGAATACAAAATAAGATCATAAATAAGTACTACGACGTGACATTCAAAACAAAATTTTTAAACATTTTGAGTCGCGGGTAAAGTACCGTAAAATACGCGTATTTGGCCAGTATTGTTGATACAATTCCGTAATTTTGCTACTCTACATGAACCTTAGGTTTAGGCACAGAAGAAAATAAGGACATTGCACACAAATCACCCGATTTTACAAAAACAAAGATGATCCGTGCTTCTAAAAGCCATTAATTCGTTGGTTTTAAAACACCAAAATACAGTACTCTTATAAAATAGAAGAATTTGTTTATGTAAAGTTAACTTTCTAAGCTTTCTAAGTATATTATTTATTTTGAATCAAATGGTCGCCTTATTGCTTTTACATAATTACCACATTTTTTTATTTATTAGTTCATCATTATTTTCTGCATCTCATTATTTATTAGTTCATCTATTACCACAAAAAAATAATGAAGTTGTTATGGTAATTAGTCAAAGGAGGGTTTTTAAACTGAACGTATGTATGCCAATATCCGTCCGTTTATTCCTTCGTAACTACTAAACGGCTGAACCGATTTTGATGTGTTCTTTCGTTCGGCGCGAGGCAAAAAAGTTTTGTATAAAATAGGCTCTGTTTAGTGCAATCTGATTATTGAATCTAAAACATTTGAATCTATACTATAATAAAACTGTAGAATCGGCGTGTCTGTACATTGATTTGTTAAAAAAAAAACTGATTTGTATGTGATAAAGGGAGTGTAGCTGAACACAAAAATACAAGTTTTGAAAAAAATGACCGTCTGTCTGTCTGTCTGTCTGTTTGTACACGCTAATCTCTGGAACTACTGTACGGATTTTAATGAAACTTTACAATAAAATAGCTCAAACGTCAGAATAACACAAAGGTTACTTTTGATCGCGAAATACTAACGCAAAATACTTCTTTCCCACGGGAAAACCTGTTAACGCAGGCGGAGACGCGGAGCGGAAAGCTAGTATAAAATATACTCACGATCTTGAATAGAAGTAATTTTAGTCTTATTCAAATCTGCAATTTGTCAAGCATTGACGTCGAACTGTAATATAGGTACACATCGCCAGACCCCAAGTCAAAGAACGCAGTTGCGCCTGACTGAAAACTGAGGGCAGAATATGGGTCACCTTAATACACGAACCCTGGGGTCGGGTGACTGTGACTATTGTGGGCACCAAGCATAAAGGAAAATATTTTAAATATATTTATGTTGCAGCTCGAGCTTACCCTGAAATCAATATTAAAATTCAACTTTTCTTATTTCAATTTTCAGTCATGCATGTGACACACAAAAAAAAACTAAACAACAGGCCTACTGTCAAGAAAATATCAGTAGGCCTAAAGATAGGAAGCAACATAGCCACTTAATCAGATAAGACAACCAATTAAAAAGGCTTTTTATTCATTTGGCTCACTCATGTTTGTAACTCAAAAAAATTTAAAAAGAAGCTGCTAGTGAAAGCTCATAATCGCATAGCTGATGCAGATCTGCTAAAATACTTAATTAAAATAATTCCACCGTACCTTTTACTCTTCAAATAAACGAATGGTAAAACAAAGAGCACTTGATTCATTAATCATGGAAATCTACTGAAATACTTCGCTTGAAAAACTCTATTTTCACACGAGAAAATTTCGCGCTGAAATATAATTTAAACATGAAGATAATCTAAGTGCCAAATGGAGTTTAAAATAAATCTGATTAGTATTTTTTAGTCACAGTATATTTGGACATAACTTGGATTATTTTTTTCTTTCTCTGTTTATCCGTTTGTCTGTCAGTACGGGCTAATTTCCGAAATTGTGGATCCATTTTAATGATTTTTATAGTGGTACCTTATATCCCCGGTCAACATCTTGAATACTTATAATCGCGAATTAAGGATTTCCCGTGGGATAGTTAAAAATTACTACGGAAAGTCGAAAAACAATGTTTTAGTTTTATAATATCAGGATGACCATTTTAAACTATGAACTATTTCATATTTGACATAAAAGAACTAAGACCAATAAAACCAAACAAATTCGGGTAACAAATACAAAATTTTAAACTTAATAAGCTAATTTTAAATTGCAGTCACAGAACGCATTTGAATAAGTTGCATAGAGATAGTGAAATAAGCACACCTAGCTTTGGTATGACTATTTTCAAATTATAACTTTGAATTACCGGCGGCCATTTTCTAGTTTATTCTTGACAACTCGTATTCAACACGTTTCTCTAAATTGACGTGCAAAGAAAATGAACTACCTCTCAGTTTAATAGGACTTTTATTATTTATGTTTGAAAAGCTTTTGTTTCAAATAACATTAAATTAAGAAATTGATGAACAACACGATGACGTAGGCTTATGGCAAGTTTGACAGTCCGATTAGAAGACGTTGTTTTTTAGACCATGAGATTGACGATAATTGGCACACACACCCGACCCCATCAACTACGCAATATCCCACTGCAAGGGTCCACAACTGCGCAGTTGCAGCATCCACGTGGGGCTCAGTTCGTTCACCCTAAACCACAACAAACCCAAAACACGCACTTTCAACTCTATCTCCTCCGCGTAAGAATGTAAACAAACGAAATCTTAAGTTGGTTTTGCTGACTTTTGAATTCGGATTAAGATAATGACTGTGGTAAAATAGAATTGAGACTCTATTTTCTGAGCGTTACAGAAAGTTCAAGTTTTTTTTTTTTTTTTTTTTTTTTTTATTTATTAAGAAAACTTAACCTAGATTACATAATTTATACTTCGCCAAACTACGTAGTAGTTTGTAGGCGAATTGCGCTCATCCATAATAAATATAACATGCAATTTTTACTAACCTAACATGCAGTTTTTTATTTTTTTCTTAAGACTAGGTACACATTTAATCTTCTTCTGATCTAACAGCAAAGCATACTTATTACATAGTTTTGGTACTACATATTTCCTGGTCCTTTGCCCATAATAATTTCTAACTACTGTTTCTAATAATTTTCCTTGTTTCTTGGATCTAGTGCAATATTTGTGACTGATTTGTTCTTTATATTCTTCGTTGTAATATGTTTCAAGTGCTATTAAATAATTTACTTTCTTGTCTACTGGTAAAATCTTACTTATTGTGAAAAGTTTACTATAATCTTCTTTGTTTTCTTGTTTTATCTTTTTGCTTACCAATTTCTTAATAAATCTAGTTTGAATGTTCTTAATATCATTTAAATATGTTTTAAAAGTTAATCCATAGCAACTAAGTCCATAACTCAGTATTGAGTCAGCTAATGCATAATACACCATATACAGGGTCTTTTTATTTACCACTTTCTGAAGGTGATAAAATTTTCCTAGCACTGATCTTAACTTACTACAGACACCTTTTACATGTAATTTCCAGTTAAATACATTATCTATAACTAATCCTAAATACCTAAAATGTTTAACATATTCCAACCTTTCACATGTACAATTTCTTTTGTTATTGTGTAGGCACTCGTATGTATGTCCTATAATATCTAAGCTGTTATTATCTATTTTTTTTGCCAATTTATTGTAGTTTGAGTATATACGCATACATTTAGTTTTGTTGCTGTTTAAAATAATGCCGTTATCGTGTGCCCATTTTGTTATATTTTCAAAATCAATTTGCAAAAGCTCTTTAATCTTGTGCACATTTTTGTCCGCTATTAGCAAGCATGTATCGTCTGCGTACATAAGCACCTTACAGTGTCGCACTACGTCAGCCATGCTGTTGACATGCATGATATAGCCTACTGGCCCATACACTGAGCCGGTAGGTACGCCCAGCGTCACGTCAGCGCTCTCGTCAGTCACGCCCGCCACCGATGTGCACAAAGACCTATTACTGAGGTAGCTTCGAAAGAACATGTTGGTAGGGCCACGTACACCACATTCCTCCATTGCTTTTAGTAACTGACAATGCTCCAAGGTGTCAAACGCCTTTTTAAAATCAATAAAGAGGGCCAGCACCTGTTTCCCCTCATTCAATTCACTATTTACATAGTCAGTAAATTCCGTCAGAGCTGTCTTCGTGCTCTTCCCTTTCCGAAACCCATGTTGAACATTTTTTATTACCCCAAAATTTTCTAAGAAGTTACTTATTTGCCCTACAATCACTTTTTCCACAATTTTATTTATTACAGATAAAATTGCAACTGGCCTATAGTTGGTGTAATCCACGTGTTCGCCTTGTTTGTATATTGGTCTTATTATAGCCTTCTTAAGCGCATCTGGGTATATACCTCTATTAACACACATATTTATAAAATGGGCTAGAACTTCACTTATTGAGTCTTTTATATACTTCAAATCTTGTACCCTAATCATGTCATTTCCTGGCGCTTTTGTACTCTTCAGGTTATCTATTATTTTAGCTATTTTACGCGACGTGACTTTAATGTATCTAAATGATACATCACTTTCCTTAATATACGTGCTTCTATCTAATAATTTACAGTTACAATGATGCTTAATTTTTTCAACTTCCTGTGTAAATGTTTTAGAGAATTTTGTACAAATATTATACATATCATCTGTTTTACCTAAATATTTCTTTATTGTACAGTCTATAGTAGCCTTTTTTCTCCCTATGCATTCATTCATAACATTCCATATTTTCCTAAGGTCACCTTTACACTCACTTATTTGTTTTTGTCGGTATACATTTTTTGCCAAATTAATTTCTTTATTTACTTTATTACGAAATTTGGTATATTCTAGCCTTTTATTCATATTATTTGGGTCCAATTTCCACATTCTAAACAATTCCGTTCTCCTATTCATCATAACTAATAGCCTATTATTTACCCACTTCTGTGTTTCACGTTTATAACCCGATATCTTATTACTCATACATTCAGAATATAAAGTACTAAAAATAACACATAATTTATAATACAGCAATATAGGGCAGTTAATTCTCAATAAGTCTTTCCATTGAATACTATCTAGTTTTTTCTTGACTAACTTATTATCTAATACCGTCCGCGTAATACTTGTTCCTTGTGATTGTTTACGAGGTTCACGCTCAATTCTCGCTCCAACTAGTCGGTGATCCGACAGGTTGCATTTGAATGTGTGTGAGCTTAAACATTGCGTTTGACGAGCTGCGCGCACCCACACATGGTCGATGCACGATTCCTGCACTTGTCCGTCCACTATCGCTTCCCGCGTAATCGCCGTCTCGGGTATGACGCACTCGAAGCCTCGATCACACAGGGCGTTTTTGTAACATGTTACAGCCATATTATTTTTCCCATCTTTAATGTCTATATTGCAATCTCCAATCACTATGATAACTTCGTTTTTCGGTATACCTTCTATAATATGCTCCAATATCTTGCTAAATTCTATCTGATTTTTATGTGGTGGTCTGTACAGGGATACCACATAAACAGTACTAGATTGAAAGAAGATTTTGCCTATCACAAATTCGGCAGCTGCTGTTTCTACTTCTTGAGTTTCATAGCATAATTCGTCCTTTACATAGATCATCACTCCTCCTCCTCGTTGTTGTTCTCTCGTACATGCATATGTGTTGTATCCATCCACTTTATAAAGTACCACTTCTTCTTGTTTTATATTTACTTCCGTTAATATAATCATATCTAAATTTTGATCGCAAGCTTTCACCAGAACTAATAGTTGATTAAAATATTTTCTTAAAGATCTTATATTTAAGTGCACTATATCTAACTCTGTGTTTTTATTTTTGAGCCTTAAATAGTTGCTCCAATTAATTGTATCACAGAATTCTGCAAATTTACATTCTTTCTCTTCCGTTTCATTATCGAATTTTATATATAGAATAAATCACGTTGTGTGTCCTGGGCCTATTGTGTTATTGTTTTTTCTCTTTTGCAATTTCTATTAAATGCTGAATGTCTTTCTCACATTTTACGGAATATATCTTTTTTTCTGCTTCGCTTTCCTTAACGAGTATACGAGAGTTCTGAATCCATATATATTTATACACTGATTTCAATTCATTCTTTGTCGTCCAAAACAGTTGCCGCATGTACTTACACAAATCTTCATTAATGTACAATCTAGCTTCGCTATTATCGCCATACACATTTCCATTCATAATTTTTTGTTTCCTCTTGGCCATCCACTGATCCTTTGCTGTTTTGGTTTTTAGTGTGATAATAACCGGCTGTGGTATAATGTTATTGTTTTTCTGTTTTTCGACACCTACCCTCATTACTTCTTCGATGTCGTCTGGGTTTAGTTCAAGTTTTTGTGCCATAGTCTGCACAACCTTTCTTATATCTTCAGTTCCTCTCTTTTCCAGTCCTATTATTTCAACATTCTTCCTTTTCTCCTGCTGTTCAAGTTCTATAACTCTTTCTTCTAAGGCCTTATTACACTTTTCCAGATTCACATTTTTTTGCTCAAGATATTTCAGTTTGTTATCCGCTTGTTTTTTAAATTCCGTCATTTGCTGATACTGTTCAGCATAGAATTCAATCGTAGATTTCATCTCTTCAAAGTTTTTCTGCAATTTATACATAATATCTAATTTTTCATTAACTTGAACCAAAAGTTCCTCCATCGTAGCTGTACCTAGGTCCAGGCTCACGGCTGATGCTTGAATTTCCCTTGTTTTTGGGGAATCAGTGTTTTTGTAGCAATCTTCACAGCATTCGTTCTGCTGGAAACTTTTGAGGTTTCTTACACATTTACTGTGAAAAACACCTTTACATGCACCTTTACACTTAACTGCATCAGGCTCTTTTGATGCCATAAATTGTTTACATTTTTTACACTGCACCATAATGACTGCTCACCGTGGGTACTTTGCCAGTTATATTAATACGCAGCACATACGTCCGTACTCAGAGCGCACGAGCGACGGACTGCAAAAGAGACTGTGGCACAATCAGGTTTAAATTCAGATGACTTGTGAAGGTTTATGCAGGTATGAGGTTTATAATTAACAGGTTAAGGTTGAGAATGGTTTGAGTTATTCTGACAACACAAATATGACGTCAGTATGGGGTCAAAGGGACGACGTAGTTAATTTGTATGGGCTCCTGTGCACCTTGATTAAGGGTTATTTACAAACAGCTGATGTCCAAAAACAGTTCTGGGAGATGTGGGTTCGAATTTATTTTTATTTTATTATCTATTGCACACAGAACATTTTACAATTACAGGTATTTAAAAAGTAGACACAACAGGCACAGCTTATCTCTCACGAAATGTCTTCCAGCTGGCATAGGCAAAGAAAACATTGAACAAAGAACGGGTAAAGACGTGCACAGAAGTTAAATAAATATTATCAGACTAAAAAATAATAATATACATAACATGTACCTACACACTCACAAATACATATAGGTAAACACGAATATAATAAATACATACATACATACATACATACAGCATAACCTACCTAATACATAAACAATGTATATTATACATACATAAATAAATATATAAAATAAAATAGATTTATTCACTCACATTGCAAAAAAGCATCTATTGCAATGGTATAAAATTCTGCTGTGTTTAACGATGAGCTGGCTGTGTGTGTACCAATCTGTTTTGAATGTTGAGAAAGAAAAAATAATCATTTTTACCTTTCATAAACAGCCCACCCCCACCACCACTCCAGCCTACCCTGAAATCAGGATGAATAGGCACTAGTCGGCCACGCTGGCCCAGTGCGGGTTTGTCAACTACACGTGCAACTTTTGAATTACACAACGTTTTCACAACTTTTGAATTCGGTGTTTCGATGTTGATGTTTTCCTTCTTAAAAAAGAGCTACGAAGAAATGTGTGTACGAAAATCGACAAAACATTGGTATGTGCCGTGGCTTGAACCCGCGAACTTCCGAATGGAAGTCAAAAGCTCTAGCCACACGGCCACCGACGCTCTGGTTACCAGTAATGAAAATGAAAATTAAATATGTTTTATTCGAAGTAAGATTTTACAAATCATTTTTCGACGTCGAGGCGGGTTCACAATTTGGCTGTCTTCTGTGGAGAAGAACCCGCCGGAAGAAACTCCACAGGCGTTGCATCTTTTCAAACTATTTTACAAAAATTATTATTTGATACAATTTGATTCATATAACAAAGAGTGCAAACGAAGTATGCAATTAGAGGAAGGCAACCAGTCAAAGTAGAAAAACTAAATTATGTAACCAAAAAACAACCGGCAATCGACTAGAGTAGACCAGTCCCCCCAAGCAGCACCACGTTCACGGGTTTGACGCATGGGTCATTACGGTACGGCAGTATTTAGGTACTTATACTTATATTCTATTATATTCTGCTAGCTTTCCACCCCGCGAATCCGCCCGTGCTAACAGTCTTTTCCATAGAAATGAGGGATTGTCCCGCGGTAGAAGGTAGCCTATGTATTATTTTGAAGTATAAGCTATATCATTGTAAATTTTCATTAAAATACATTCAGTCATATTTGCGTGAAAGTGTAACAAACATCTATCTACATCCTCACAAACTTTCGCGTCTATAATATTAGTAGGATTCCCTCCAGTTTCAAAGGCTATTCACCGCAAATAGGGTTCACGCTGATAAGTTATCGATACAAATTTGGCGATAACCAAACCAGATTTGTTGTACTAGAAGCATCGTAAGTAGGCGTTGCCACCAGACCCGTCCCAAACCAACACCCGTGTTTGTCTAGGCGAAACCGACCGAAATAAGAATTCCTCGCAACACAGACAAACAAACATACAAACATTTGCACTACGTATCAAAGAGCGTTTCAATCTGTAACAAGTTGGGATGGGGTGGTGTATACGAAAGGTTTCGGATATTATTTAGAATAAAGTAGAATGTACTTTATTACATACAAAAATACAACAAAAGAATTAAAATTATATACAAGTAAATGTACAAAAACAACACAAATATTGGAGTTCGGTTACAAAGTTATTTATCGTTACTGATTTTTCATTCAATAGCTACTAAAAACTGCGTCAAAAGTGGTCTAAAGGCACTAACCTGAAGTACATAGTACTGTATCTACATTACATACTTTTTTACTTTTTTTCTAGATTTAAGCCTTTTTTCCAGGATCGGAACAAGTAGAAGGAGGCGAAGAAGGCCTTTTGCCTGCAGTGAAACACCAATAAATACTTTTAAATTTGATTTAATTCATATTATCTTTCAATTTAAGTATTGGTTAAACAACAAAGTAAAAAACCTCTCGTAAATAATTAAAAAACAAAATATATTTACGCTTGTTTTAGTATATTATCAGAACGTTTACGGATATTCTAAGCTGCTGTCTTGTCACTACCACTAGTAACAACAAGCGTGGCTCATGGCTGTGCAAATATTAAAGATTTCGTTTGGAGTGTGGATGGGAAGGGCAGGCGATGGGAAACACCGGAGTGTTTTGATAGATACTTGGTTGTTGAAACACCTTCAGGGTTCAATGGCCTTTACATATAAACCAAACTAACCAATACCAAATAGTAGTCCCCTATAGGCATAAACTTTAGTTTAGAGTTTTGTCACCTTTAAGTTCACTATACTACCTACAGGCTGTAGATACTACGAGTATCTAAGCAAAAACAAAAAGGGCATGGTTGACGTTTTCTACAACTTTTCTAAAGAAAGAAAAAATCCCTTTCAACACCTTCTTAGTATGAAGAAGTAAATTATAATGTTTTAATACGACCAGTTTCATTTAAAAGTATGTTTTTCTTATCAATTTATCTTTTTTAATTTAAATCAATGACAAATCGTTGTATGTCTTTATCCCATTGTACACATTATGTATGATCGAAAATCTAGATTTTTTTGAATGAAAAATATGTAAAGCAGCTAGCATAAGCTTGAGCATAGATCTCAGTTCAATATATGGTATACGGTAATTTTTAACTATCCCACGGGAACCCTTTATAACCCTTCCGGGATATAAAGTATCCAAGATGTTGACCAGGGATGTAAAAAACCACCATGCAAAATTCCATTCAAATCGGTCTAATAGTTTCGGAGATTAGCCCGTACAAACAGACAAACAGACAGAGAAACAAAAAAAAAGAAAATTGTCTGGATATGTTCTATTTCATATCTTACATCCTCCTGACTCGGGATTCATCTTTTTTTTCTATGTACAGACATTTGACCTTTACAGTTTTATTATATAGATTTAATGTTAAAATCAACCAACCTTTTGAGCATTTTCAAGAAAACTGGTTTTTGTTTCATATATTCAGAAAGAGCTTACTAGTAACCCTGTTGTTTCCAGTTTTCAATAATAAATTCTGCTATTCAACTACACAAAGCAACCGTTCGACGAACGGAAATGAATTTGAGTACTTTTACCGGGAACCGAATGCTTTTATCGAATATTGAATACGTTTCACCGAATACGCTGAAAACTCGTATGAATGTAATTCATATTTTCGGTAGCGCGAGATCGATCAAGCTGATTAGGTTTCATTGGGTAATGAAGAACTGTATTCGGTGTAAAGTTTTACAATTGTGAAATTACAGATATCAGAAAATGTACCGTCACACTAACAGATATGAACACACAGAACAGAAAAAATGTTCATAAATTGGGTTGTTAAAGATTCACTCTTCTGTTATATTTTCTGTTTTACTTGTCTAAAATTTGGTATCAATAATACAAATATAGACAAATATAACCAAGAAATACAAAATGCATACAAAATGAGTAACACAACAGGCGAAAGACAAAATTCAAAAAGTTTTTATTCAAATTAGGAATTTACAAATCACTTTTCGACGTCAAGGCGAGTTCACAATTTGGCTGTCTTCTGTGGAGAAGAACTCGCCGGAAGAAACTCCACAGGCGTTGCATCTTTTCAAATATTTTTACAAAATTATAAATTATTATACAATTTTATTAATATAACAAAGAGGAAAGAAATATACAATTAGAGGAAGGCAACCAGTCAAAGTAGAAAAACTGAACTATATAACCAAGAAATCTATCACAAGCACAACAACCGGCAATCGACTAGAGCAGACCAGTCCCCCCAAGCAGCACCACGTTCACGGGTTTGCGACTCATACATACCTGCCTAATATTGCAAATAGTTTTTTTTCTTCAGCCAGCCTTTGCAGTCTCATTTTTGTATATTTTTATCCAAAGTATCAAATACAACAGGCCTTTTCTCCCATCGCAGCTTCAATAAGCAATTACGTCCGTTTACACTAGCAGCAGTGCTACTAAATAAGGGGATCTTCACACTGTGTTCATTTATTGATTTCCTAGCTTTCCGTCTCGGCTCTGCCCGCGTTCACAGTTTTTGCATTAGAAATTTTCCCGCAATAAAAAGTAGCCCATGTTCTTTTTCCAGGGTCTATTCTACGAGTATTTTTGTGCCAAGTTTCATCTAAAGCAGTGCAGTAATTTCGGAACCTATTCCATTATTAGAAATATTTTAGGTATTTTTTTGACACCTTGGGCTACATAATTGGAGTTTTAGTACGGATCACTAATAATTTTGAAAAAATAAATATTTCCTATGTTACCTGGAGATAGAGTAGCTTCCCAAAAGTGAAAGAATTTTTGAAATCGGTTCAGGAGCTTCGGAGCCTATTCGATGCAAACAAACAAACAATCATACCTTTCCTCTTTATAATATTATAGTATTATATTATAGACTAGCCTGTCGCCGCGGCTCCGCCCGCGTTAACAGTTTTTCCCGTGGGAATGGAATGAGGCATTTTCCCGCGGCAAAAGGTAGCCTATGTTACTCAGGGTGGATGTAGCTTTCTAAAGGTAAAAGAATTTTAGAAATTGGATTTATTTGATTGAGTTTATTCATTACAAACATACACACAAAAATACAAATCTTTCCTCTTTATAATATTAGTAGGAAGTATGATGGACGCTGGTGTAAGGTCAGCCTAACAGCTGTATATCGTGTCGTATACATCTATAGAGCACGCGACAAACACCGTGCGCGCGTTTGCTGCGACCATAAATCCGTCGCGGCGACGGGCGACGGGCGACGGCCGAGCGCTTCCTAACTGCAGTCGCGGTTACATGTAGCTAGCTAGTAGCAAGTAAATCTGCTGTGTAATTGCTACTAGTCACTACTGGCACACAATCTGATAATACACTGGACCGCAAAGAATGGATCGCTTGTAAAATCTTTAGTATTCTTCAAAAGACTGACCGCTATGAAATAGCTTATGATTATTAAGTAAATAAAAAATAAAGACTAAGTAAGAATATTAATTTTTTTAGAAACACTGAACTATACTTTAAATATAAATTTTATTTCATAAAGCTACGTCAGGTATTCTTTTAATGGTTAAAGATACTGAAAATTTTATTTTTAAAAACCCTCTTTGCGGCCCTGTGTAGTTGCTAATCACAAAGAAATAAAAAAATCAAATCAAATCGTTTATCGTTTCTTTCTTGCATACCTAAATAGGTATCTAAATAGGTCACTGGTTAATACCAGTGATTACTGATTATAGTAATCACCACGTTAAAGGAAAATGAAGTATTAAAGGGAAACCTTAAAATAAATTTTATTTCAACGGCCCACCAAACGTCCGGCCCCTTTGACAAGCCACTTTCTCAAAATGTCCTATTCTCTTGCAGTACCTACTACGACCGTTGTTGAGTTGCCGTTGAGTGTCAGTAGCCAAATGGCTAAGGTTTACTTCTATTCGGAGTTCGTGGGTTCAAGCGTACGTACTAATGTTTTCGATTTTAAAATTCATATTATGTACAAAACATCTTGAGGAAACCTGCGCAGGTAACTCAATGGTTGTGTGTGAAATTCACCAAATTCACCGTGGTCGTGCAAGGCCTACTCACCCTGAGTTCAGGGTAGGCTTGAGCCCCTCGGTGGGGACGTGTATGAGTTGTAACGAGGTCGTTAACACTGCGGAGTTACTTAGAGTAAAGTAAAACACTGTTTGATGCCCTAAGAACACCTAAACTTAGCTGAATTTTTCCAAGTAATAACGGAGTTTATATAGAGCTTAAGAGGCCGTCTACAAAATTATCGCCGCAAGTGGCGCCGCCAATTGATTTTTCTCAATTTCTTTTAACACAGAGCGAATTTAAATAAAGTAATTCACTTATTTGATGTAGAAAATCATAAGCTTTTTTTTAAACTGGCAATATTCTAACGGCAATAATACAGCTAGATACTTTTATGAAAATCGCCAAAAGTGGCCGTTTTTGGCGGTTTTCTAAATTATAACCATGAGGACTATTGCAGTTAGAATATTGCCTGTTTAAAAAAAAGCTTATGATTTTCTACATCAAATAAGTGAATTACTTTATTTAAATTCGCTCTGTGTTAAAAGAAATTGAGGAAAATCAATTGGCGGCGCCACTTGCGGCGATAATTTTGTAGACGGCCTCTTAAGGTCAAGTGTATTCTAGCCAAATGTGACGAAAGCATGTCGTATGCTAACCTTGATAAATAGAACAGTATTTTCTAGTTAATCGGGTCATACATAACGATGTCGTCAAGGTGTCGTTGGTTATCTATGAACTTAAGACTATTGGCCTTCTCAAGGTATGACTGTACATAAATATACGCCTACACTACACCAGGGCGGTCACTCCATACAGAGAACGCATTTTGAAAAGCTACTTCTTTTTGAATAACAACTGAATATCAACTACAAGTCAATGACGCTAGGCGCTATGTAAAACACCCCCGAACACCACCGGCAGAGTCCCGCGGTGCCTGCGGGGTCAGTGCTATTATTTTCTTCTGTGCTACGGCTTAATATTTCTTCTGTGACTACACTTACATGTAAAGCGTTCTATATTTAAATGCAAGCACTGATGATATAACCGTTGAATGGCAACGTTCCAACACACGCAGTTTTTTATGCGGACACCCGACTTTACCTGCGAAAGGCAACAATAAAATTTGAGGAATGTCAAGGGGATCACAAGAGTTCCTCGTTCGGAAAATTATGTCAAATTTATAAGGGTCCCTCTGCAAAGGGTTTCCAGACATGAAAAATCCTTACATTCCAGAAATATTTGACAAAATGTAAATCTTTTTCTTATGTTTTATACAATCAAAGTCCAGAATTTGTAAATTAGTAACAACTAGCGGTCAGTCCTGCGGTTTTTTCCGTAGGAATGAATTAAAAAACTTTTTGAGGCCTCCTAGCAAAATGAAAAAAAATTTAGGAGTCTTAACCTTGTATCAGTTCAAGAAACAATTATTACTGACTTTAATGAATCCCGAGTAATCTATAAACATTAAAATTTTAAGTCAATTTATGATATTCTCACTGGTTCGATTCTCTGTTGAAACTATCCATAAAAACTTAGGTTAGTTAAATATTACGTATCACATAATAAAAATATACTTATGTATTAAAATAGTCTATGAGACCTTTCACCTGTTATATTCATATTTGTAACCATAAATTACTATTGGTTAATTAGAATTTAATATGTTAAATGTACTCATATTTCGTAATTAACTGTTAGTTTCCTGAATAAAAAATTAAAAAATATATATATTATTAAAATTGTTCGGAGTATGTAAATGAGCAGTTAAAAATATTTAACTATTAAAATGCTGTAAAAATGGAGCCATTTTGATATTTCGTCCAATAGAATAAGAGTATATATAATAATATATATAATAATAATATGTGGGACATCTCACACACGGCCATCTGACCCCAAACTAGGCAGAGCCTGTACTATGGGTGCCAGACAGCTGATATACATACATATATGAATATACAACATCCAGACACAGGGCAAACACAAGTGCTCATCACACGAATGTTTGCCCTGGGCGGGATTCGAACCCACGACCCTGTGCTCAGTAGGCAGACGTACTACCAACTAGGCTACGGGGCCGTCAAAAAAAAAAAAGTATAGACGTGACTCGTCACGTTAGTCCGGAATTTATAAGAAAATGAGTTTTTGTGGGGTATTTTAAGATTAGTCTGGTAACCCCACCTTTGTGTCGTCTCCCAAAGTTTCAAACGAATATCGCATACGTTCACTGCGGCTCCCATTATTGTGCTCGCTTTATTTATTTTTTGTCATTTTATGTAACTTGGCATTTTATGGTAATCTTTTTGGTACTGCAGTCGTTTGAATCCTGCCCAAGGTACAGTCAAGTTCATAAGTGCAGTCATATCACGTGTTTTTATACTTTCAAATAACTGTTTTCCTAAAGGCTTGATATTCTTATTTTTGTGTGTTACGTATACAGTGTACGGGACTCAATATTTTACTTCAAATGATATGTCCTGAATGCTTTTGGAAAAAAGTTAATTTAAAATATAGGTCCACGTGACATGACTGGCCTTATGACCGTGACTTAAATATTCGAGTAAAGAATATTACGTTTGATTATGGTGGTTATACTTTGATTTGTTTGTAGACCCTATAATTTTTTAAACACATACAAACAATAAGAACAAACATTTTAGAATATAAAATAATACATTTTATTTATTGCACACTAGTAATAACAAGAAATACAATCCACAACAATAAACGTGTATAAACGAACGGTCAGGTCCATCCGTTGCTTACAAACAAACACACATTCGCATCTATAATATTTGTAAAGATAGGTCTAACCACAGAATATAACAACAGTCATTCATTTCATTCATTCATCACACACAACAGTACGTCTAACTAACTAAAGTTTATAATATCTTGGTCCAGAGTAGTAAGCTATTGCTACGAAAACTCGTAGTAAAGTTCTACACCGCTACGACAAAGCTACGGTTCGTAGCAAGCCGCTACGAGCCTCATGTCAATAACAAAAGAATTTACTCTCTTTATTCAACTGTCAATCAGAATCTAAAAAACAAGGCTTTTCTACCAATCGTGTTCAATACAAAATGCATGTCTGACGTAAGCCTTGTGTGAAGAGATGGGAACTCATATTAAATATTTGTATACGTGCATATCTTGTACCGGTTATTCCTGACCGGTTGTCTTACAGAAGAAAAAGGATGATGAAAAAATTATTTTTTGGCATTTGCTAGGTGTCCGCTACGTGGGTGGAACGTATCATATATTTATTGCCACTGCAAAAATTTCACACGAACATTGTCCTGATGATTACTTCATATACAAAAAATAACTATAATAATTCCCAATTCGGCGCAGCCGTTTCGTAACGATGCTTATCGCACACATACATTTTGGTAGTTTATTTGCTCTTTATGATATTATGTATTGCAAAATTTTCAAATACACTTTTTCTAAAAGCTTTTATTTGTCCTTTCATTGAAATCTGAACTAACAAACTGACAAATACATATCCATACATCAAAATTTTGTAATATACATTCGTTTTCACAGCCATCAAAACAAAGACGAATTCCTTTAAAAAAATTATACCCACAATAATAAATATTTTTCGAATAATTTGTTCCAATATTTCGGTTTGCAACACATCCCTACGCGGCCCTTTTAAAAGGCCGTATTTAGGTCGCATGGAAGTAAACACATGTGACGAGAAGAAGGGCGGCGCTCTACGAATTTTTTTCCAAGTCAAAAAGCATTATATACGAGACATAACAACTTTCACCCTTCGTCGGCTTCGTGAGATAGGTTATTATTTCTGTATCGGCATTTTTGTCTTTAAAAGATAATTGATTTCATACTATAGCCATTGCACTAAAATAATAGGCACTTAAAGCCGTTGGTCCCGGCTATGATCTACGGATGTAGTCGTTATTAGAGCCATGTCGGAAGCCTCTAAGGCGGTTCTATAATTCCGACATTAGGGTTTGTAAGGTAGGTTTACTTCGAAACCCATACGAAAAGCAAGCACTAAAATAATACGGATATATATAAATCAACTACGAAACTAATCGTTCCAGCTTCAAATTCACAATATGAAAAATAATACTTTGCTCTTCAACTTTAATTCATTGATTGTTGTGTGTAAATATTGTTTTTCGCCTATGGGCTGCCACTTCTTGGCAGTAGTGAAAAATCTGCATCAGGATGCAGAATGTCTTTTGGCCTAGGTTGAAGATAAAATTTAAAGGCAAAAAAGTTCATAACTACTTGAGTTTCTTACATAGAGATATAAATTTTATGCTCAATGGGTTCTGACTACTAGAAAAAAAAATCTTAGAAACCAGAAGCACAAAAACAAAACGTAAAATCTAGAATTACTGTGGGTGTTCGCCTATGGGCTGCCACTTCTTGGCAGTAGTGAAAAATCTGCATCAGGATGCAGAATGTCTTTTGGCCTAGGTTGAAGATAAAATTTAAAGGCAAAAAAGTTCATAACTACTTGAGTTTCTTACATAGAGATATAAATTTTATGCTCAATGGGTTCTGACTACTAGAAAAAAAAATCTTAGAAACCAGAAGCACAAAAACAAAACGTAAAATCTAGAATTACTGTATGGACAACAGACCTACTTATGTTTCATTATTAACAGCTCATATATTATTATGTCCCCACCGAGGGGCTAGAGCCTACCCTGAAATCAGGGTGAATAGGCCTTAGTCGACTACGCTGGCCCAGTGCGGGTTGGTCAACTTCACACACAACCCTTGAAATACTTCGCAGGTGTGTGCAGGTTTCCTCACGATGTTTCCCTTTACCGTAGGAGCGTCGAATAAACGTACATATGATTTCGAAAATTTAAAACACATTGGTACGTGCCGAGGGTTGAATCCGCCAACTTCCGAATGAAAGACAACGGCCCTAGCCACTTTGCCACCGACGCTCTGTCAGCTTATGTCACAGAATACCTTAAGGTGCTCCCTCACCGGGAGCATTCGCGTGTAATGTAACGTTACAGATTTGAGCATTACATCAGTGAAGGAGGAGAACCGAGCATTACAATGCGCACCTTGTAATGATACAAAACGGGCATACATCAGTGAAGGAGGAGAACCGAGCATTACAATGCGCACCTTGTAATGATACAATGTGTAATATCTTGATACAACTTGTAACATCAATGCGCTTCACTTCCCCTAGCCCCCCGCCGCTATGAAATGCTCAAAGTCGAATCTATAATGTTACATTACACGCGAATGCTCGTCAGTCAGGGAGGTATTATTGTAATGTAATGCTCAAAGACGAATCTATAATGTTACATTACACGCGAATGCTCGTCAGTCAGGGAGGTATTATTGTAATGTAATGCTCAAAGACGAATCTATAATGTTACATTACACGCGAATGCTCCCGGTGAGGGAGCACCCTTATGTTTAATCTAAGGATGTTATAAGTACTAAGGTAGTACGGTTGGTTTAATCTTCTTAAATGGCTTTAGTCATAATAGTTCTAATATGAAAATTCATACTAACGGTTTTAACCGGGCGAGTTGGACGTAAATCCGCCATATTTACGTCCAACGTTAATTATTTACGGCGCATTCACGTTCACGACCACTCTGGGTGAACAGTACCTACACTTTATAGTAACATCAAACTATTGAAGTCAAACATTCTACTCGTAAAATAGTTTCGTAAGCTTAATAAAGAATAAACATTATTATATTTTTGGATTCTGCGTTAAAAAAATTTTATTTTAATATCCCACTCGGTAGGTTTAAAATTATAATTTTTTTCAACTTTTATTTGGATCTAAAAAACCGCAATATATTTTTTATCTAAAAAATTACACTTGACCAGTAAAAACAAATCTAATGACATAATATAACGTATCAAAATTGGTTCAGCCGTTTAGTAGTTACGAGGGAACAAACAGACGGATTCAGGTCAATAAGGTCAACAAACGGATTAAGGTTAATAAAAATTAAATGCATGTTTGTAGTAGTACTCGTAAATTACTTACGTATCGTTTCTTTTATGACAAAAATATGTTAAGTCAACTGTATTTTATAACTTTCACAAAAACATATTTCCTCTATAAGATAAACACACTTATTTCACCTCCAATAAACACCATTCCATTACTCAAGCGTCCGACGTCAGTTTGCATATAAAATCCCTAGGCAGTTCGGTTCGTCATCACAGTAAAAAAGGCATAAAAATATTTGTCGAAATTCGCATTGGGCGCGCAAGGCGCGTCTTATGCGAAAGCGTCTAATTTCGCGCTCATTTCACTAGCGCCTATACCCAGATCGGCTAACTTGCTCTGGAGATGTGATTCTGGTGAGCGTCACTGTTTTTGGAAATAGAGGTCTTCTATTTTGATATACAATGCTGGCTTAGCATTTGTAAAATGAACAAATGAAAATTCTTTATTGCACAAAAAATATACGAATTCAAACCGAACCTAATGTGAGGCGAAGGCGTAAATTAATAAAAAATATATGAAAGCTAATATAAGGTACGGGCGCCAAAGATGGCCCACTTAAATTTTAAGATATTTTGTTTCCCAAATAAATATACAAGGACAAATCCTTGTAAAATCTTGCAGTTAAGTAAAGTAAAGAAAAAACATAATGGAAATAATAATATATTTATTTGGGAAACAAAATATCTAAAAATTTAAGTAGGCCATCTTTGGCGCCCGTACCTTATATAAAAAAAAAAAACATATAACCCGCAGAATCGCATTTTGCGCGTAGAACGGCTGGCCGTTGAAGCAGAAAGGTTCTTGAATGGCGAATGCTCAACTGAGGACGTAATTTGGTCTCCCACAAGGTAGACCGACGATCAATTGAGGGAAGGTGGATCAAATTCAATAAGTTATTATAGGTTCCACCTCAAACAGCTAGATATTTTTGTGTTACTTATAACAATCAGTTGAAAATATGCAATTCTCGATTCAAGGCACTTCTAGATAAAGGTTGCTTCAGTCAGTGCAAAGAGAGGCAACTACAACGAGCGAGACGCCAATTCTTCACCCGTTAAGATAAAACTCATTAAAATTTGAGTCCTCATTTCTTTAATCACAAAATATGGGACTTAATAAATTTGTCACGTACATGTCAAAACAGCATTCTCAACGCTGATTTCGATAAAATTGTTTGTATAAAGCAATGTGTGTATGTATAATGATGATGTGGTGGTTGTGTTGTATTGTACATCCAGCCGGCAATGTACAGCGAATAGCTAAAACAGTCAAAGCATAGCAGAATCGGGTGGAATAACTACGACGGCTCACTTTTACGAGGACGTAAAATATTTTATGGAGCGCGGCGCGGCGCGGGACTTAAGCCTGGAGATACGACTCATGCAGCGAGCTGGATACCAGATAGCTCACTAATCTTTATACGTATCTCCGAGTAAGCTAACTGGGTATCAGATATCTGTATCCGGACGAGGATGTTGACTAATCTAGTTATTGTAAGTTGCGAATTAAATATTAACGAATACAGATATCTGATAGTCAACTCACAATAACTAAATGAGTCAACATTCAACATTCTCGTCCCAAATACAGGTATCTGACAACACTTCATAAAGTAATTAACACTTTATAAAGTACAACAAGTGAAACCATAGTGGTAGAATATTTTTTTTATTGAGAATGTTTAAAGAGCTGCTGAATAACTTACTCGAACATTTCTACTTAAGGAGAACAACCTCTGAATACGTGAAAAATATCAGCAGATATTTTTTAGCATAGTAAAAATAATTCATATTTATAAGTAGAATTGTCAGTCAAAACTGTGTGTCTATTGCTGTGATGCCAAAATAAACTTATCCTTGAAACGAGAAAATATATTGACTTCTCCATACAAAATTTCAGAAGTGACTGTTTATAATGAAAGTAACAAGTTTTCTTCAATATCCGAGAAAATTTTCTTTATGTACGTTGCTTAAAACTATTAACTAAACCTGTCCTGTATGCTTGCTTGTGGGTTTAGCTGTGGTTTCGAGGTTTACTTACCTCACAAACCCTGCGTGTGGCGGCGTTATATCTATACTAAAATCATAAAGAGGAAAGATTTGATAGTCTGTTTGTTTGTTTGCAATAGGCTCCGAAACTAATGAACCTAAATACCCGAAACTAATAATGATTTTAATTATTAGTACAGAGATAGAATAAACCTTGGGAAGGACATAGGTTAACTTTTACAATGGGAAAATTCCTCATTCCCACGGGAAAAACTAATAACGGGGCGGAAAGGTAGTACCTTATATAGTTTACGAGTATTATTTTTTCGCTTAGTGGAAAAGTTTCTAGAACGTTTAGGTCAGTTCAAAGCGCGAAGTTAGTTGAGTGGTCAGTAAACGATAGCCAATGTTGAGAGATAGTTGGGCGCCCAGGCTCCGCTCGCCAAACTCCGTGGAGGTATTCCAATTTTGGCTGCAACACTGAATTTGTTAAACCAGTGGTTCTCAAAGTTGAATGTGACTTGTGCTTTTTAAGAAGTCTAACTAGCTTTTGACTTTGACTATTTTTATTATTTTTAGGGTTAAGTATCTCAAAATTAAAAACGGAACCCTTATAGGAACACTCGAGTGTCTGTCCGTCCCGGACTCAGGGCATATTTCCTCCGAAACGACTGGATCGATCAAGTTAAAATTTGGTACATGTATTTTTACAACTTTTAGGTTATTTAATTTAAAATTACCATGAGACTGGTCACTATATCGACAGTAACTTGGCTCCATCACGCTAACTCGAAAGACTTGTCCATAACTGCTGTTAATTGCACTATTCCGTATAGTACTGCACGCGGGATTTGACTGCGGTTTTGGTTAAGAAATAGAAATAGAAATTCAAATTTTTTTTTATTTATTGAAACTCACAACAAAATACAACCATACATAACCAGTTTACATAATATTAACTATAGACTAATTGCATTTCTAACGTGTGTCTACAGCATGATACAATGTTAGACAAGTAACAAGCGTCCATAACATATTATAGCTTATAAAATAAATACCTACGTTATTATCTAAGCACTACTAGTGCTACACTAGAACGGATTGGGTCAACGCAATTAGACGTAACAATAAAAATAAAAAATCTAAAAAGGTAAACAATTGTGTAACAAGTTAGTACAAGCGTGCTTCGCCACAGTAATAGGCATGCAAGTTTAACCTTAGTCAAGCGATTAGCCATTAGCTTGTATCAAAAATATGTATAAAAAACTAGTTTGCATACGCACTGCAACCGCCTCCTGCGGCTAACCGCTTAATGTGTATGGAGCCGAGTAGGCCCAGATGGCTATGGCTAATGTTGGCAGATCTTTATTTGAGCTGACCTTAAAAAAACATCATTTTTATTTATTTACATCTCCTAAAATTTTGAGAACCTCTGTCAGTCAGTAGCAAAGGCTGCCACAATGCGAGTCTAGTACAAAGGCATTTCAACAAAGGTTTTTGCGAAAATTTCGACCAACAGTTTATTTGATTCTGACTGCACTGCAACTTCGAATCAGAGGTGGGATTCTGAAAAAGGGACGTCGTTCGAATTTTCGGATGTAACGGTTTTTTCAGTGCAGCAAAGCCCAAAGGTGCAGCAATGTTTCGCTCTGAACAAAAACTCTGGTAAAGTTTGTTTGTTTGTTTTCTATTGCTTTTGTGGCTTAATTAGTTTTTCTTTGCATCAACTCATATTATTTCTGCCGTGTAAATTATAAGGTCATTTACCAACCCACCTCACGTGACCATGGTGTCAAAATAATCCAGACACAAGGCAAACACAATTGTTCATCACACGAATGTTTGCCCTGGGCGGGATGCGAACCCGCGACCCTGTGGTTCGTAGGCAGACGCACTCAGTCAGTTATCAGCTAAAGCCTGACCAAAGAAATATGACACCTGCTCTAGGGGCGCCACGTGTATATTTTTACGACTGGCAACAATTTCCCTTATAAAATTAGTTCCTCTGAAATTCCGCAATATGGCGAGGTGTCATATTTCTTTGGTCGGGCTTTATTTATATATACGAGTATGATTTAATTTATAAGGGCATAGATTTTTTTAGTAAATCTCTATACAACTTAAATAATTTTAAAAACAAAACAAGCCTTTAACAACACGTTTTTCGCTTTTCCCCTGTATAACCACGGACATCAAATACACGCGAATCATAAAAAGTGCTTGGAAACATAAAAGGACGTGAAAAACAGCTTTAAAATAATTTTATTTACTCAAGGACTTCAACCCCTTGACGTTTAAAACCAAGAAAAAAGTAAAAGTTGAAAGGGCGGGTTGCACCAACAAAGGAAAAACAAATAATGTATTTATAATAAATAATATATAATATATTACAAATATTTTTATGAAACCTATTCATGTAGGTATAGGGTGTAAATTGTATGCGCACAATATTTTAGTTTCTTTTTATAATATTTTGCGTAAATAAATTTACACCCTGTATTAGTAAGTATAAAAAACAAACGAATACTAAATTTGACAATTTTTAGAGCTACTTAATTAAGGTACACGAGAAATTTTGAGTACTTTTTCTAATCGACTACACAACTTTTTTCTTACCTTTATCACAGACTACCAAATAGTAGTCTCTACAGAAGCTCCACTAGGCGACATAATTCAAATAAATTGCAACCCTAGCTCCGTTATAATAAAGTGCAATTCAGATCGCACGGCGCTAGGCGAAAAGACGAAGTTGCTGCATCTCTTTCTCTCGCGTATTGCGCCACTCTACTAACACCTTTAGGGCTGTCGTCTTTGAGAAAATAAAACATCTGATTTATTAACCTATAAGGACAGGTAGCTACCTTTTACTCGAACAAATGATGGTTCAAATAAAATAAACTAATGCTACTACAATTTACTAAGTAATAGTATTACTCGTATTACAATGTTTGCATACTATATTTACTCGTCGGTAGGTAGGTACTTTAGTTTATGAAAATACGTCATAATGTTACTGTAGGTTTGTCAGAGAAAATTATGAGGACAAGGAAAGAGTCTTTTAAAATAAAGTTAGGTAGGTACGATCCGACATCCGATCCAGTCCTTTTCCTTTTATTTTTGCATCCATAAACACAACAGCATCTGTCGTATTATTCTTATTTGAGCGAGCGGAGCGGCGCGTAAAAACGACGCGTCACGCGCCCGGCGACTGTTCGCTTACTGATGTAGCCCTGCCTTTCATCGGCCGGGCCGATATTTCGCCCGGTCATACCTATTCTTCCGAGTGAAACCCCCCTGCCTTTATCACAGAATACCAAATAGAATACCAAATAGTAGCTTTTGTCTACCTTGTATGACAAGCAAAAAAAATATACTCCGAAAACATGTTTAATTTCTTGACCTGTGTCACCAATTCACCATCAAGTCAGGTTTTACATTATTTTACTTACACGTAAATAAATAACTACGTTATTATAAAAGTCTGTAAAGATAACCTACGTTTAACAAACCAACGTTTATCTCCCGCTAACAAAACAATGATGGAATCGGCCTTAAAAAAATCGAGCTTCGTGCTCCGCAGGGCTGTCACCGGCACAGCCAATAAAAAGGCGCTCTTTGAATTTAAGTTCGCCGCGACATCAAAGCCCGCCGCCGCCTGCTTTGTCTGCTGCCTTTATTTGCTGCTATTTATTCGATTAGAGGAGACAATTTGGTCTCGATCGATTTTTTGTTATATTATTCATTATATTTCTGGTTTATTTGTGGATGAAGCGAAATAAATATGTCTAGAGCAAGTGGAAGGAAATTGTCTCTGCCTATCCTTCGGGAAAGAAGCGTGAATGTATATATGTATTACCGGAAGACTGCGAATTTCGTTTTAAATAATATAAAAGAAGTTACCTCAAAAAAGAAAAAGGGCGTTCTAGCCAACTATGGAAAAAATTGGTATTATTACCTACAGTCTGACGGGAGGTGTTATAATTACTTCGAATAAAAAAAAATAGAATATTGGCGATCGGACAATGGTAGAGTACTATTAGACCAGTTATTGCAGTTAGTAATTTGTTTTAAACCATAATTTATTTATGTTACCTCAAACATTCTGAGGAACAACACAACCACAACAGTGAGGTATTATAAGTGCGTAGCAAACTCGTAGCTGCTACGATGTAGCACTTAGCTACGGCGTAGCACTTGGCTATATCAAAAAGACAAAAAAATATGAGGATGGATGTTTGTTACTCTTTCACACAAAAACTATTGAATGGATTTTAATACAAATTTACAATAAATCCCTCATTCCCACGGGAAAAACTATAAGCTTGGGCAATCATAATGTATTCATACTTACTTGGTTTTTAATTATTCTTTTGGGATTAATATTCTCCTGTTATAAAAATATTACTGAATATAAATTTTCAAGATTAATGTCTAATTTATTTTATAATAAATACTTAAAAATTTCTGAGATATTGATAATAATCAAAACTACTTTTTCTATGAAAATAATATGGCGAATATGTAAGATGACGTCATAAAGATTGAGTTTCTTTTTTTTTCTACTTTAATTCATAACAAAATTATCGTTTATGAATTTTGATTTCAACTCTTATTTGAAAAACATTCATATTAATCAGAGCATATAATAATATGACGAAAACAAGATTATTACTTTTATCAATACTCAAATTAATTCAGACGCAATGGCAAGGAAAAAAAATCATTTCCGCGGAACTACCTCGAAGCAGATTAAAAAACTTTTTTTTATTACCAATGGTATTACCGAAGATTTATTACTCGGCCCAAGTTTTTTATACAATTTCTGTTCGTAGAATGTATTTTGGTATCTGAGAAGAAATGTGGCGTGAGCAGGTCCGATTGGTGTTTTGTAGAGTGGAAAATGATGTACATTGTAGTAGAGAAGCGTCTTATAGCATAATTATAATTAACAGCTCATTATATGTCCCCACTGAGGGGCTCGAGCCTACCCTGGAATCAGAGTGAATAGGCCTAAGTCGACCACGCTGGCCCAGTGCGGTTTCGTCAACTTCACACACAACCCTTGAATTACTTCTCAGGTATGTGCGTTGTGCAGGTTTCCTCACGATGTTTCCCTTCACCGTAAGAGCGTCGAATAAACGTACATATGAATTCGAAAATCGAAAACACATTGGTATGTGCCGAGGTTTGAACCCGCGAACTTCCGAATGGAAGTCAACGGCCCTAGCCACTTGGTCACCGACTCTCTTATTTAAGCATAATAAATTGCATTTATTACTGCTAGAACAAAAAATTCTTCGGTCTTTTCCACAGAAAACCTCAAACCACAATGTGTGAATATACCAAAAATAAAAGTTTTACAAATTGACTTTATTATGCACACACTTGCAAATTAACTCAAAGGTAGTGTGCGAAGTTGACCAACCCGCACTGGGCCAATGTGGTCGAATAAGGCCTATTCACCCAGTTTGATGGGCACCAATAAGTAAAGACAAATATGAGCTGTTAACAAACTCAGTTATTCTTTTTATTTTATTGTATTTTTTTAATCATTGTGTTTTGTGGCATCATGTAAAATAAATGTTTCCTTCTTAATAATATAAAGTTGATATTTTTAATTCACACACACTTTCCCTCTCAACTGTCTGTGCAATTTTTTTGCGGTTAGTAGACAAATAGCACGGTAGGTTGGTTTGGACCTTACATCTTCCTTAATAATTCACTTTTTGATGTTTTTCATGAGTTGCTGATCCGCAAACGTGGTCAGTGGAGGGCATTGCCGTAATATTTAATATTCCGGTGTATTATTTTATGGATATCAAAGATTAAAGAAGTTTTCTTGTGGTAGGAAAGTTCATGAAATAAATTCATCTATGGTTTTCTTTTATGTTTTCTCTAACTAATAATAAACTATCAATAATTTCCTGAAAGGTCCCGATTACCTGTCATGGACAATGGTTCTTTAATCTTGTACTGATGTTAAGTATAAGATAGCCGTTTTAAATCTGTCTGCTTAATATCCGGCTCTTTGTTAGTTATTAAACTTTCAATGAAGGCAATAAATAAAGCTGGAATATTCCCATTATTAATTGCAAGCAAGTTAGTTTCAAAATAATGGCCTTAATATATTTTCTTAAATGCATCTAGTAGTTTAAATACAAATTATTGTTATTATTTTTGAAACGAACATACGCTACGTGGTCAAATAAACGGAAATTTACTTCAATGAAGTCGGTTTAATAAAATAACTCTACCTTTCCAAACTTCGGTTTCCTTAACGGCCGAAGGGGTATAGGAATTTAAAACCAAGATTAAAAATAATAGATAGACATCTCACACATGGCCAATAATGGCCATCTGATCCCAAACTAGACAGAGCCTGTACTATGGGTGTCAGATAGCTGATAATATACATACAAGGCAAACCACCAATGTTCATCACAAGATTTATTTAGACTACTAGGAAAATAAAGCAAGCCTATAGGTACAGAGCCAAGCTAAGGGTGGTTTCACAAGTGAGGTGAGCACGTAAAACTGGTAAACCGGTCACGTGTGCTCCAGCTCTTATAACCGGGATTTATTGTCGACTAGCATCGGCGACTTTTGCGACTTTTTACTCGACAATGCGAAGTTAGAAAGAGGGTAAAACTTCTGCATGTTTTCTATATTTTTGTGCGTTAAAAATTAATTAATTAATCACTTTTTCTTTCGACAGGTTCTCTTCTAGTTATAGACGAATTGCTGTCTGCTTCTTGAATCATGATATTAGATTGATCAATGATTTTTCAGGATTCATATTTTTATTCATCGTTTCCGAAAGTAAATAATAAAGACATGTTATTTATAACATAGTTTTCTACTACCTACCTAAATATTTAGTTACTTTTTCTAAATCTTTTACTTATTTAATTACTTAAACGTAATTTTCTGAACTAATTTCGGATCACAACTTTATAACTCCGCTGCAACTGAGAGCTCGACTTCAGTCCGCGAGGAATGGTGCCGTATTGCCAAGATCGTGTTTTACAATTATGGCCAGGACCACCCCGGTACGAGAGTAACAACAAAGAAGACTTTGTAAGGGCCTTATTTCACTGGCGATAGAAGACAGAAGACGAAAGGGACTCAGTTATGCGTTAGAATGAGATACAAATACACCGCGCTCACTCTTGCGCAACTGCGTTCCCTTCTTTTTTTGTCTTTGTCGACAGTGAAATACCAGCCTAACTGAACTTTCTTTCAATACTTTACTCAATAACCCAAAATCCAACGAACAGAAAAAGTCTTCACTTCCCTATTCGAGGAAAAATGTTCGAAACTCTTTTTAATTTATTTTCATTACAGAAAAACGCAGTCGGTTGAATTTTTTTAACGTTATTTTATTGGTTAGTTGGCGGATGCCGGCCGCTAGTCTCGATGGGCCCTTATAACCGCTGTCGGACGTGATATGGGTTGCAAGTTAAGATACCCTCACTTCTACTGCGTGGACACTTAAACCTTTGGCACTGTCTAGCCCAGGGCTCCCCAAACTTTTTTTTGTTGAGGCTCCCTGGACTATTGATAAATTACTTTTTCAATAAATACAAAAAACTTGCACCTAATAAGGTTTCGAGGTTAACCTACCTCACAAACCCTGGTGTCAGAATCATTGAACCGCCTATGGCGTCTGAACTACTATTTGGTATTCGGTTCCGGGACTAACGCGTTCATGTGCCTTCAGAAGCACGGAATCATCTTTCTTTACGGACAATCAGGTGATTCAGCCTGCAATGTTCTAACCGAACTGGGGAAAGTCACACGTGGATATTTGTTCGACGAGTCCCCACCGGAGTTCGAAGTAGCGTGAGGCGAATATTTGACCACTCAATAACAGAGGCTGTTTTATTTACCCGGAGGGGTAGGCAGAGACCACTTCCTTCCACTTGCTATGATCCAGAAACACTTCTTTTTAACCCCCGACAAAAAAGAGGGGTGTTATAAGTTTGACGTGTGTGTCTGTCTGTCTGTCTGTCTGTGGCATAGTAGCTCCTAAATGGATGCGCCGATTTTGATCTAGTTTTTTTTTGTTTGCAAGGTGTCACAATCGAGCGTGTTCTTAGCTATGATCCAAGAAAATATCTTCAGCCATTTGAAGATTATCAGCTCTTTTCTAGTTGTTGAAAGGATCAAGTAGGTAACGGTTTTGTGTCGGGGGTTATTTTTTTTTTTTAATTTAGTGTTATTTTTTCTTTCTTTCAAGACTTACGCTAAAAGAAAAACTGTTAACGCAGGCGGAACCGCAGCGGAAAGCTAGTGCGAATATAAATCGTTCGCGTCAAGAATATCTCGAGTTGTCAGTATTGTGTATAGCGTTTTCGTCTAGGAATCGTTTCGTTCGGAAATGGTCCGGCGCGGAATGGATTTCAAGACGCCTACCGTCTTAATATCAGCTTTACCTGCCTGCTGACTGCCTGCGCTGCGGTTTGGGACAAGCCACTAGAGATTAGCTACAAAATTTCTACTCGGTAGCGTGCATTTTTAACCCCGACAAAAAATAGGGGTTATAAGTTTGACGTGTGTGTCTGTCTATCTGTGACATCGTAGCTCCTAAACGGATGCGCTGATTTCGATCTAGTTTTTTTTTTGTTTACCAGGTGTCATAATCGAGAGTGTTCTTAGCTATGATGTAAGAAAATATCTTTAGCCATTTAAAGATTATCAGTTCTTTTCTAGTTGTTGAAAGGATCAAGTAAAGGTTTCGTGGCGGGGGATTTATTCTTTTTCAATTTAATGTTATAGAGGTCTTTTCAGGGAGGTGAATTTTACTACACTACATGAGTAAGTTCATTTAAATTTATTTGACATTTACTATACACAATAATATTACAAGTAGATACAAATCAAGGATGTTATAAGTACTAACTAACGTACCATCTCTTTGGTACACACATAAATAAAGATGACACAAATGTTTAAGGGTTTTTATTTATCACTAAAAAGGCTTCTAATAAGTTCAATAGATGGCGTTAGTATAAGCCGAACTGGTGTATTATATTATAGCTTTTTATGTTGTTCACATATTTGTGAGAATAACAAATTATCATACTAATATTATAAAGAGGAAAGATTTGTATTTTTGTGTGTGTGTGTTTATGTTTGTAATGAATAAACTGAAAAACAACCGAACCGATTTCAAAAATTCTTTCACCATTAGATAGCTACATTCACCCTGAGTAACATAGGCTACCTTTTACCGCGGAAAAATGCCGCATTCCCACGGGAAAACATGTTAACGCGGGCGGGCGGGAGTCGCGGCGGAAATCTAGTAATACATATTTTTTGACATGAAACAGTAGAAAAAAAAATTATACGTACTTTTGAGACGAAAGCTTGCCTTGGTTTGAGCAGAGCTTCATTAACTGACATCATCAAGTGTTGAATAAAAACATTTGAATTTAGAATTAAAATTTTATGTCCCATTCGAATCGCTGCCTCTCCTGTTTCAGCCCTCACCTTAAAGACGTGGAGCGAGCAGCGGATATGAGGTAGCGGCGGATATTGCAGACAGTCGCAGCTACATTCGGTTACAGCGCGAACCGCCGCATTTGCTTATAAATGTTGTTTGCCGAGAAATGTGCCTCCGAACACCTTGTTTTATTTATACTACTTTTTTTCCTACTCGACACAGTTGCGTTGGTAAATTCAGTTGCATTGTGATTGCGACCGTTTCGGTTTGTTTCTTCGTTCGTTAATTAAAAATTTAATACATTTTTTTTTTGTTGAAATTGTTTTCTCAGATATAAATATGAAAAATTGTTGACATCGTAAAGTCATAATATCTACAGAAAGACAGAAAAAAAATAAACTTAAGGCGGCTTTATCGCTAGTTAGCAATCTCTACCAATCAAACTTAGCGTATAGAAATTATCGCACATAAAAGTCATTGTATAATTATTATTTTTTAAATGCTATTATTTTGTTTTAAAGTAAACTACATATACTTAATATACAGGGCGTCCCACGGCTACGCCACATGGAGGGAAAGTACCTTAAATATTGTTGAAAGAAGACATAATTTATTTCTAAAATCTATTAAAACTGCATTCTAATTTTTTTAAATAATTACATGGTTGAACCGGGAATCGAACCCGCTACTCGAGAAAAAAAAAGTACCCTGTAGTTTTATCATACCAATCGAAAGGCTTCATCATAAGGATTATTTTTTGCTAAATAACATAGTGTCAGAAATAAAAAGAAGACTATGAATTTTAACATTTGATGTGGCCGCCGAAATCGCCAGATCTAACCCCGTAAAGATATTTTTTATGGGGTTATGTATAAAATTTAATTTACAAGAACCGGTATGAAAGTGTCCACGAGCTACGAACAGAACTTAGTCGTATTATTATAAATATCCACCACAACAAGATAAAAAAATCAACAGTGAGTGAAATAATCAAAAGAGTGCGACTTTGTATTCAACAGCGTAGGAGTCATTTTGAGCATTTGACAAAATTTATAAATTTTGTATTAAAAATGTTAAAATACATAGTCTTCCTTTAATTTCTGACACTATGTTATTTACCAAAAAATAGCCCTTATGATGAAGCCTTTCGATTGGTATGACAAAACTACAGGATATTATTTTTTCTCGTATAGCGGGTTCGATTCCCGGTTCAACCATGTAACTATTAAAAAATGTATGAATGCAGTTTTAATCGTTTTTAGAAATAAAATAAAGTGTTCTTTGAGTGAAATGTTCTACCTACAATATTTAAGGTACTTTCCCTCCATGTGGCATAGCCGTGGGACGCTCTGTATTTCTTAATGACAAATCATTTTCTTTTTTCAGACAATGTCAATTTGGCATAGTCTCACAAAGTGATATATTTTATTCGCCAAATGCGCCACCGAGATTCGAACTCGGAACCTCCTCCGTAACTTGAGTTTTTTGATCACACGGATACGAAAGCTGTAATTTTTTTCTTTTATTTTTATAAATACGCTTATACTTTCGCTCACATGAGTACACACTTAATACTGTTTGTATTTTTTTTTGTCATATTATATATAATACTAGCTTTCTGCCGCGGCTCCGCCCGCTTTAACAGTTTTTCCCGTGAGAATGAGGCATTTTCCCGCGGTAAAAGAAAGCCTATGTTACTCAGGGTGAATGCAGCTTTCTAATGGTGAAAGAATTATTGAAATCGGTTCAGTCGTTTTTGAGTTTATTCATTACAAACATACACACACACACAAAAATACAAATCTCTTCTCTTTATAATATTAGTATTGTTCGGGGTAGCCCGAAATAGTAAGGAAAAACTGGTAAAAAGTATAAACTGAAATATATTGTACTATACGTTACACTATAGATATATAGATATCGGCTCCAGACACACTTACACCACACAGAGACACAACCTTCCCGCTCAGCGGCTAGCTCAAGACTGCCCTCTCTCTAGCCCCACTCCACGTGGTGCGTGCGCAGGAGACGACAGATATTGGCTTCTCTTTCGCACATATACTACATCTCTCCCTTATTAATATTTTTGTAATTTATTTATTTCATCGCTACTATTTGTTATCTTCAATCATCTGTTATTTACTTACACAATTTTATTTCACTTCGTTTCATTATTTGATTTATAAATATTTTCAAATAACTAATTTAATATTTTTCGCTTCTTTTGCTTCCATGATTTAACTTCATTACATTAATGACATTATACTAGACTAACTGAATAATTATACATACATACATACCCACGCACAATAACAATAAACATAATACATCGTTATTTATTTACTTCGCTTCCTTCGTTTCCATTATACTGATTTAACCTTCCACTATCTATACTGAAAGTAATAAATTAATTATGTTTCACTTCCTTCGCTTCCATTATACTGACATAACCTTCCACTATACTGAAAGTAATAAATTCAATATGCTTCTTCGCTTCCTTCGCTTCCATTATACTGATTTAACCTTCCACTATACAGAAAGTAATAAATTCAATATGCTTCACTTCCTTCGCTTCCATTATACTGATTTAACCTTCCACCTATACAGAAAGTAATAAATTCAATATGCTTCACTTCCTTCGCTTCCATTATACTGATTTAAGCTTCCACTATACTGAAAGTAATAAATTAAATATGCTTCGCTTCCTTCGCTTCCATTATACTGATTTAACCTTCCACTATACTGAAAGTAATAAATTAAATATGCTTCACTTCCTTCGCTTCCCTTATACTGATTGAACCTTCCACTTTTATTGAAAATAATAAATGTAATATGCTTCACTTTCTTTGCTTTCATTGTACTGACTTAACCTTCCACTTTTGTTTAAAATAATAAATATAATATGCTTCACTTCCTTCGTTTTCATTATACTGATTTAACTTTTCACTGTTCCTTTCTCTCTACCTTCCTTCCTCCTTATCAGTATTATTTCCTTCCACAACATGCCACTCATCCTCAACCTTTTTAGATGCACAACATTTCTGCGTAAATGTTGTCCGGCTTCGCCGTTTTGGATTTTTACATTAAAATTTCCGCTTACTCGGGATTTATCAGTGTGTGGAGTTGGGTCAACTTATACTTTGTCATTCCCTTCTTCTTCTTATCTATCGGCATTTTATTTCCCTTTTTAAAACTTCAGATTGTGTTTTACCAGTAACTATAGGCCGCAAACATATAGTTCGATTTGTCATCGATTCGCAAAGAAGAAGAAACCATAATGCGGAGTATTGCTATACATTGTCAGGTTATTGAAAATACATTCCTTACATTGTATTTCTTTTCCATTTGACAAAAATTCGACCTTTTGATTAATCTCAGTTCTAGTTTTTCTTTTCTCTCCACAATGTAGTCTTTATTTTTCTGTGGTATTGAAAGAAAATCACTTTGTAAGAAGATGACATCATTGGTATCCGCAACATTTTAAATAGGTACTGACTGAACTTAGTGATGTAAGGTAAAAATAAAGAGATACTTTGTCTTCGACATTATAACATCCTTGAACTTCGAATGAACTTCCAGCTCCACACTAAAATTCAATCTTATCCTAAGATCACTCCTAAGAATAGTCCTCTTAATTTTTTTTTTTTTTGTCAGATAAATTATGTCTATGTCCGATTTTGATATCTAATAAACAAGTAACTTTAATACTGTTTTTCTTCATTTCAATTCACTTATTGCATCTCGTATCAATCAACGTATTATATCTGATAAGTAACTTTAATACTGTTTTTCTTCATTTCAATCCACTTATTGCATCCCGTATCAATCAACATTATTATCTACTTTTGTGCTTCCAATAGAAATAGTAATGGTGTCGTCTCCGTCAACGTCAAATATGTGCTAACTATCACCTTATCAATGTTTCTAACCTCTTTCTGACTGTTTTACTGTCTTTTTTTTTTACAATTTTTTTTTTTTTTTTCATCCTTACTGTTTTTCATTCTTCCTCTTAGTGTAGGTACTTAATGCTCAATATATCCACTTAAACAACACTTTTTAGTATATTTATTAAATGAATCCAGATGATCCCAACTTCCACACCTGTACCACTCCTTTTTTATTGTCTCCTTCCAGTCAAATCCCCTAATTGTACAGACAAACAGTTACGGCTTCTAAAACGTGAGCTTCCGCAATAATCTCATTTAAATCCATCTTATCTCCCGACTTCAAATTTCCTGTCATACATCTTCTGATCTCACATAGCGGCATAATTCAAATAAATAGCAAGTCTTGCTCTGCTTACAACAAAATGTAATTCAGATCGCATGGCACCAGCCAAAAACACGAAGCAGCTGCCTGTCTTTCTATCACGCGTCCCGCCATTCGCGCCTCTGTATTAACATCTTTAGTTCCCTACTCATACAAACTAGGTAGTGACATACCCCTGGTTTCGGTAAAAATATTAGTTTCCATTTCGCAACATCAAAGACATTTTCGTTCCTTTTGGTCCATTAACTTCTGCAGCTTCCAAATATATACTTATTTAACTTCCTTCCTACTTCTTCTATCAAACGCTAACAGAACTAGCATTTCCCTCGAAATAGAACTTTTCTGAGGCCAAGTTCGTCATGATTTTATTGATATTCCATCATATAAATTACTGTTGTTAAATGTTATGTATTTTATCTGTTGCCAATTTTGTTTAAAGTAATATCGCATCGCCTCTTTAAATTTAAAGAGTTGTTCTTCATGAGTGTGAGACGAGAGCAAGCCTTGGCTTGAGCAACATTTGCTAACTTCATCAAAATTTGACGTTGCAAAGTGACTTGTGTAATCTTATTTGGAACAAAATATTTTGATTTTATGAATCACTCAAACAATACTGCAAAGATAAATATACTCATATATTAAAGAAAAGAAAGAACAAAAGACAGTATCCTGTGGAGCCTCCCCGGCGCGGCGGTGGGCTTCCCCCACAGCAGCGCCGCATTGCGCGGAACCGCCTGCTCCGTCTAAACCAACATCGCATCATCTCCCCAAAATTTAAAAGTTCGCTCCTCATCACTTCACTTCACTCACTCGAAAGTCAGCCCCGGCCCGAGCAAATTTGACGTCGAAAAATAAGCACAATCTTACCTCGAACGAAAACCTTTCGATTTTGACCAATTAATTGATTAATTGATGTGGAGTTTATCCGGCGAGCTCCTCTCCACAAAGACCGCACATTTTGCTTTGCTGAACTTGCCACTAAATGTAACTTAATTTGACTTAACTAAGTGACCAAAAGTGTACAAAGGTTAAAACAAATGATTTCATTTAATTTCATTTGATAACTTAACAAATTGTATAAAATACACATAATTTAAATGTTAATACGTACATGTCGTACATAAACCTGCGTCGTCTGTTACATAGGCTAGCATCTGACCTCTATTTCGGACTACGGCATTATTATTTTTTAGCGTCTACTTCTATCTGGGTTAAGTTCAATTTTTTTTCGTTCCTAAATGTGGTTGATCTTTTATTTATTTTTCAAGTACCAACTGACTTGGTCATGAACGGAGTGCACTTTGTAAGTGGTTTCTCGAGTAGGTAACTGAATCTCATTTCCCAACCCCGTGATTAAAACGTGAGTTGACAACACACAAAAAATCTTCGGATGAATCAACACAATGTTTTGTATTTAAATGTCATCTTCTTCCTTGTTTTTTAAGTTTGTAAAGCTTGCTTCAGCATTTTCCCTAGTGGAACATTGTGCCCAAAATTTGAAAAGAGCGCCAGACGTCGCGCCTGGCCTCCTTGGCAAATATTTGGCTTTCGATTCCTCCTCAGTTCTGGTACTAACCAATTCCTGCACGCACACACAATTTTAGGTTTCCTATATATATTGCAACATTCTAAACTATTAAACAAAAACTCACCTGGAGGAATAGACCATACCACAATTTCCAACCTTCTGAATCTATCCGTGTATTGCTGTGTGTTATTTTAATTAAGTCTATTCTTTCCTTATTTCTCTTACATTACACATTGGGCACTTTTAACCAAATTTTTAGAAATTATAAATCATTTATTGCATCAAACATGGTAGTAAAGATCATAAATAATAGTTTACGCTTCTTCCTTTTATTGATTCACGCCTGCACCGAAAATGCACGACAAATCAAGCCTCACGGGAGGAGTTGTTTGTTTTACGCATAGCAATGTCCAATTTCTTACACGCACTACGATAGTCCTTATTTTTATTTTAATAACACAAGTAGTTACGGTACGATAACGGCGCAAGGTACGGCGGGTGGTACCCAAGGCAATATACCTTTTATCGCGTAAATAACAACAAATGAACGTCGCGAACCTATCTCCTAGCACTATTACTGTAGATAAGTTAAAAACAACCCAACATTATCAAGTAAAAACGGTTGTCTTATATGTATTACATAAAACGTTTTTGTATTTTAACTCGACCCGTTCAAATATATTATTTGTTTACAATGAAACGTTCCTAGTCATTTATTTTCAACTGCAATAAAATCGCGTATTTCTTCCTTTGTAACTAAATAGATCAATGCCTAACAAGTTGTGTTGCAGAAGTTTTCATCGTCGCCATAAATGTACTATACGTTACACTATAGATATATAGATATCGGCTCCAGACACACTTACACCACACAGAGACACAACCTTCCCGCTCAGCGGCTAGCTCAAGACTGCCCTCTCTCTAGCCCCACTCCACGTGGTGCGTGCGCAGGAGACGACAGATATTGGCTTCTCTTTCGCACATATACTACATATATAATGTAAATCTTATTTTAGGATGAAGCGACTGATGGAAATGTGATAACGAGCACGCGCGGCTAGCTTGATTGCCTATGCGTACTGATTTTTATAAATCGACGAATGCTGAAATGCTTAATATGCAATAATGTACGTGCTTGCTCGTACAAGTATGATTGGTCCATGGTATGATAGATAGAGATAGAGATAATATTATAAGGCAAAAGAACGCACAGAGTGAAGATACCAGCAGCTGTGATTATTTATGCAAGAGGTGCGCGTGATTCGCTCAATTCACTGCATATTACATGGAACACGCGCCGCGATACTTACTTTATCTTTATAACCAGCTTTCCGTCTCAGAACTTCGCCCACGATAGTTTTTTTCCCGAGGGAATGAATGTTTTTAGTATAAAAAGTTGCGTTTTTGTACAGTTTGTGGCGGCGCGCCACATACTACGTCATTAGAAGAGCGACCAATTAGAAGCCGAGGCCTGAAACGCGCTATCAGAGTTGAAAGAAAGAAAGAAATATTTTTTATTCGAAGTAAGATTTCACAAATCATTTTTCGACGTCGAGGCGAGTTTTCGCAAGACATTGAACAAATACAAGTTCCAACAAAGTACAGTTAGACCGCAGTCCCCGGGCTCACCACCATGCCCCAAGGAACATCTTTCCATTTGTTAATTGAATATGATTGAATATTGCTTACTTATAATATGTACTTAGAAATGTAACTATATATAAAACTTGTTTAATATCGCAACACCATGGATAGGGTTATTGTACATAACTGCAAACTAGACCTAAGACCTTTAATGCTGTACTATTTGCAATAAATGATTGATTGATTGATTGATTGATTGCCTCTACAAAATTGGTTAGATTTCAGATGGATTATTCCCTACATAGAGCTAAATAATTCAATTTAAAAACAAAAACACAATTCTGGTCTTTAAAAGTATTACTCTAACTAAACAATTTAGACAAAGAATTTAATAACATGTTATCGCTCCAATTAATCCAACTCGTACTATAACTTTTACGGATTTATACCCAGAAAGGCCGTAAATATATTTTCTTTATCATATCAATATATTTGTACAAATTACGGTACCGATCTTGTTGACAAATAAAGAAGGTACCGAATCCCTCAGTTTACCAACTCGTTTACACTAGCGCAGCAAAATATACCATTTTAGTAAGTAAGTTAGTAACTTCAACTATATTGATGAGCGTTTAAATAGTTTTTAAACAAAATTAATATAATATAAATCTTTGTCACAGTTGTTTTGTTTTAGCATTTAGATTTACGGTCTACGGTCTGTTTCAAATAAATCCGGACTAAAGTTCATTGACCTCTTTCAATGTCTGGCAAGGGTCCAAGTCCGGTGAAGCTTGATTGGTCGTACCTTTTCGACACAAGCATAGGTCAATTCAAAAAAAAAAAAGTCTGGCAAGGTCACACGGTCACCAAGTCTTCTACTAAAGGTGACTCATTCTGGAACATGGAGTGTTTTGTTTAAATAAATAAATAAGTATTTATGTTTCATCCACATACATCTCACACACGGCCATCTGACCCCAAACTAGGCAGAGCCTGTACTATGGGTTTCAGACAATTGATATACATACACATATACAACATCCAAACACAAGTGCTCATTACACGAATGTTTGCCCTGGGCGGGATTCGAACCCGCGACCCTGTGCTTCGTAGGCAGTCGTACTACCAACTAGGCTACGGGCCGTCTAACTTCGTTGCTCCGATCATTTAAATGTAATGAATGGGACATATTACTTCTTCATACGACAGCTTCCTTAAAATATTTTAATCGGACAAAAAAAATAAAAAAATGGACAAAATTTTTTTAGAAAATTTGGAATCGTAATAAAAAAAAATATAGTGAATTGAACAGCTATATTTCTACGCTTTTTTCTCTAAATTATGTTCATTGACCTAAATTTACTATATAGCTCCTCTGTCCCAGTGTAGACACTCTCCGGCCGATATAGGCAAACGAGTTGTCTATCAGCGGCGCATTCCGCGTTTTATTGTGCACGGTTAAACGTGATCTGATTACTCGTGCCTTGAAGCCTTATTCTGAACATACTGTTACTTGCGTCTTACTGAATCTCTTCCATAACCCTTTCGAATTTAGAAACAAAAATAAAGCAAGATACATTTGCATCATAAATTTAAACTCTGTTGCGAGATTATATTAACAAAATGGTGAATTAACTTGAAATGTATTTTTTTATATATTCTACACTATCATTTTTGTACGAAATATCTCTCTATCTTTTTAATATCTCTATGTAGACCTAAACAAACAAACAAACAAATATTCCCCTACCTAACCTAAGATAAAATGCTTTGTATTAATTAATAATGCTGGTTATTTGTGTTTTATCTTTCATCATAGTCCTATTGTAACAAAACGAGATATTAAATTATTGTTGAAAAAACGCATATCTTTAAAATACACCCATAAGTTTTGTTTAAAATGAAAAACCTAACATGTGCAATGAAATGGAAAATAAACAGTATGTTATAGCCAATTTATGAATCATTTAAATCGTACGCGCCGTGTTTCAGAACTTTCCAGAATAATCTCCCAGAATTCAGGCAAACAATTTTATGGCAACATTTATGGCACAGAGTATAGCAACGATAGCGGCAGGCTCTCATTCCGACCTATAAATTATAATCGAAAGGAGGCAACCTCCCAAATCGCCAAAAACGTGGAAATTATTACCCATACCACGCTACCCTGTCAGTGTTGCCTGCTATATTTTATTTATACCTTTTACGAGTGTTGCCACCCATAAAAAAGTTTTAGTGGGTGTTGTAAAAGTGAGGGAACGTTTTTTTGTAGTTAACGGGCCGCTGATAGGTTTTTTGGATAGTGTTTTATTAAATCAAGTGATTGTGGGCAGTAAAACGCGGCCGTTCGGTTTGCAAAGTCGTAAATTTTGTTTTTAACGCGACCGCGCATAACTTTTGCTTATCGTACAGCCTAGTTTGAAGTTTGCACTCGGCGCGAGGGGCTCTGGTACTTCCCTGGATGTTTTTTCCATCTGGACTCATGCTTGGCTTGTGTTGATCAGAAATTGTAATATTCTCCACGTTTGTCACTTGAACGAAACTTAAATAGGGTTCTTGCTTTTGATTCTTGCTTATCTTGTGGATTTGAGGTAAACTTATCTCACAAACCCTGATTGCCACCATTTCTTTCAATTCTTGATTTGCCGAAGACTATTGACATGGCACCTATAACCACTACCTACATCTACTCCCGTATAATGTCGCATTTCGCCGAGATCAAAGACTTTCCGTGCCTTCCGAAGCACGGAATCACGATAAGTATGGAGAGAAATAGTAGTAATATATTTAAAGGAGTAGTGAGAAGCCTATGAAGAAATCAGGTGGCTGCTGCTAAGTGCCACACACAGACTCCGGCCGACGACCGGCGATGGCGATAATCTCTCCAATCTTAACTAGGGCTGCCACAGTTTTAAATTCGTGGCCATAGACAATAATTCTCCTAAGTCAGGAGAAGAACCGAGCTAGATGTACAAAAAAAATCTTTTCGTTCATAATTAGAACCGAAATTGACGAGAGATAAATGAAGGATATAACTACACTACACTTGCGGACTTTAAACTGGAATCACCTAAACGGAGTTGTTCAAAACAATTTAAGTAATTTCTATGAAAACAAATGATGGTATGCGATAATATCATTTGAAAGGTAATTTTATTAGCAAAAAAAATAATAGTATTTCGATCAACGCGTTAAATTGATGTTTGGTGTAACGAAAACTTGATAATCTCCTGTCCCTTTATGTTCTAAATCTTTATGAATGAATGAATGAATAAAAATTCTTTATTGCACTTATAATGTACACAGGCGATCTATATCTTTATGTCTTGCTTGGAATGGTTTAAATTAAAGTTAAAGTTCAATAACTAGAATAGGCGCCATTATGGCACCTAAATCTATTATTTTCTTTTGTACAGTCGCGTTCATAAGTCCAGTGAGATCACGTGCTTAGTCTATACTGTAAAATAACTTTTTTTCCAAAAGCATTCAGGACATATCATTTAAAGTACCTAAAATATTGAGTCCCGTACACTGTATACGTAACACACAAAAAATAAGAATAACAAGTCTTATTATTGTTACAAAAAAAAGTTATTTGAATTTATAAAACATGTGATTTTTCTGCACTTATGAACTTGTACTGTGCCTAAGTTCTGTTCCAACCCTGATTCCACAGCCGCGGACTCAACAAGTCTGGTACGAAGTCGGCACCCCCTCTAGGGCTCTCAAGCTGCAGCTCGCAGCCAAAGGAAGCCCTGAACAGCAAGTTAAGAGAAAATAAAGTACAGACAGACTTGATAACTTTCTCGCCGATGAATGATTAAGAAATGTGAAATTGTTGGTGCAGTTTGGAATCGGATAGGAAATACTACGTAATATTTAGAGATAATCACAGGAAATTTATTTATTTTCTTATTATTATTTTCAAGTTTTCTCTCTGACCTTTTATCCTGTGGGTTTGGAAGTTAACCTATAGAACCGCCTTAGGCTTCCGACATGGCCCCTATAACGACTACATCCGTAGATAGCAGCCGGGACCAACGGCTTTACGTGCCTTCCGAAGCACGGAATCATCTTTCTTTTCGGACAATCAGGTAATTCAGCCTGCAATGTCTGAATGCACTAGACCAAGATAGCTGTTCTCTCTGACTGCTGGAAGATATTGCTATACTTGATGATTCAATTATGATGTAGAGTTAAGTCACATAACTAAAGACTTTCCCAGTGAGCGGTTTGTTTATTTTATAATATACAATTAGAGGAAGGCAAACAGTCAAAATAGAAAAAATCATCACTACATAGTATAAAACAAAGTCGCTTTCTCTGTCCCTATGTCCCTATGTATGCTTAAATCTTTAAAACTACGCAACGGATTTTGATGCGGTTTTTTTTAAATAGATAAAGTGATTCAAGAGGAAGGTTTATATGTATAATACATGCATAATATACCTAAGGATAACCAACAATAACCATTTTCCCGTGTGGAGCCGGGGCGGGTCGCTAGTAAACTATATAACAAATCAATCTATCACAAACCATTGACAATCAACAAGTAAATAATAGTTAGGTATTAGTTGTGGACCGTGAATTAAAATTCCTCTTATAGAACCATGATTATTCATTGATTCTTAGTAGGCAACTAGTTCTAAAAAAAAGAATAGACTATCGGTTTTGACAACTAGTTGAGTAACAAGAACATATTTTCTTCTTTGGCAACTGGTTGCGATTGTTGCGAATATTAGTTGCCAATGTGGCCGGAGGGTTTTTTAGCCGTTGTAAACTATAGGAAATCTGTTATATGAACAGACTATAGTAGTACAAGTTTCAAAGCGCTAAACAAACAACAAAAACGTACACTAAACCCAAAACAACGTGATGATTCCCCGATCCAACAAAAAGCAAATCTTAATCCGCTGAAAGGTTTCCTCCAGCGCAACCTTACTCGTTAGGCTCTTTATACACCACGACTTATTGCAGCGATACAATCGCGTTACAGACGCTACGTTTTACCCTTAAAATGAATGAGCGAATGAAAGAGCGTTGGTGGCCAAGTGGCTAGGGCCGTTGACTTTCATTCGAAAGTTCTCGGGTTCAGGCCTCGGCACGAATGTGTTTTCGATTATCGAATCCATATGTACGTTTATTCGACGTTCTCAAGGTGAAGGAAAACATCGTGAGGAAACCTGCACACACCTGCGAAGTATTGGATGTGTGTGAAGTTGACCAATCCGCATTGGGCCAGCGTGGTCGACTAAGGCCTGACCCTAATTACAGGGTAGGCTCGAGCCCCTTTGGATGGGACGTATGTGAGCTGTTAATGATGAATGAATCTTTTCTGTGCGCTATTATCCACCCTGATGTTGCTTGCTACCTTATCAATTAAGAGTTGCCTGGTAGAAATTGCTACCTTCACAATAAGGCTGCCTTTTGTACACAGGTGTTATTGTATGTTGTGTTTTCTTTTATTATGTGTGCAATAGAGTATATTCATGATTCTATTCTATTCAATAGGGTCTTTTGTATTGTTTTTTTATGTACCGTTTATCCATACTAATATTATAAAATTTATTACAATGCGAAAGTGTGTTTGTTTGTTTGTCCTTCGTTCACGCCCTAACTATAAACCAATCGACTTGATTTTCGCCATAGAGTTAGTTGAAAAGATGGAGAGTAATAGGCTGCTTTTTACCGCGGGAAAATCTGTTATATTGAATCTATATAAATGTTTGCTAATCTTATTGTCGACTGTAAAACGCGCGTTTGAATCGCCTCAAAAATGCGCAGTGTATAAAGGGTCTTAAGGGCGGAAATAGAAGCAATACTCCCTTGTTAGAAAATTGACTTTTTCCATCGTTTATGAGTTACGCGAAGGGCGCAAACTACTAAGGGCTTTTAGCAAGAAGGGTTTCGGAGGTTGTTACGGGCCAGCTCACTTATTCTTATACCCTAAAGGCTTCGCAATTTGGTTCTAAATTGAAATGAATAGGAAAGTTGTTCGGGATGATTAAAGGGGTGTAAGCTGTTTTTGAGCGTCGGTGGCGTAGTGGCTAGGGCGGTTGACTTCCATTCGAAAGACTTGGCTTCAAGCTTCGGCACGTATCAATGTGTTTTCATATGTACGTTTATTCGACACTTTTATGAAGGACTAGCTTTCTCCCCGCGGCTCCGCCCGTACTAACAGATTTTTCCGTGGGAATGAGATATTCCTGGCCGCCCTGCGAAGACTAGAAAACTACATGAGTAGGTTTTTTATTTTTCTGGTTCAAGATTTATTTATTTCGATGCATAGGAGTGCGCCAATCTTTGTTTCGTAATGCACGTCGAAACTAAATCAAGTTTATTTCCTGTGTGCTGAATAATATAAATACCTATAGGTATATACAACCCACCCTGCCAATAGTCGACTTGAATGGGATCTTCATACAAATAATATTGAACACTAGCGCCACTTAAAACAAACAAAAATCTAAATACCCAGAAAGAGTAATGTTATAAAAAAAACTTTAAAAAATAGTTTTTAAGACCCGAGACGAGAAGGATCCGAGTTCACCGATAAAAGTTACTATTGTTTAAGGTTTAACTGCCCTTTTGAATACACATACAAATACAAATCGTTTATTGCCTATAATACACATAAGAATGTCAATATTTGGTGAAATGTTCGGTATGCAACCTTAACTTCCATCCTCACAAACTTTCGCGTTTCTCTCCGGCTCCGCCCGCGTCAACCGTTTTTCTCGTGGGAATGATGTATTTTCCCGCGGTAAAAAGTAGCCTATGTCTTATTCTGATGTATAAGCTAGATTATTGTAAAGTTTCATTAAAATCCATTCAGTAGTTTTTGCGTGAAAGAGTAACAAACATACATCCATCCATACTCACAAACTTTCGCGTTTTTAATATTATAGTAGGATAATAGGATTAATGATTGTGCCTGACGCTTGAAACAAAAAACTTGTCGAATGGAAGACATGACGAAAAGATAATTTGAAAAGATGCATGCCTGTGGAGTTTCTTTCGGCGAGTTCTTCTCCACAGAAGACAGCCATATTGTAAACTCGCCTAGATGTCGAAAAATGATTTGTAAAATCTTACTTCGAATAAATACTTTTTGAACTTTGAAATGTGATTTGTCCAAAAAAGAACATGACGAATTACACGGATTTGACGCTTCTGGATTTAGGACACGATTTTCTCGACTTTGACATGATTTTCTTGGATTTGACATCTTCTTCTTCTTCTTTGCGAGTCGATGACAAATCGAACTATATGTTTGCCGCCCAAAATCCGGCCATCTGTACTGCACCATCCGTGGCGTCCATCAGGTCCTGCTGATTTGATGGATTTGACATGATTATCTGACATGATTATCTTTGATTGACTATGTGATTTGAGACTTGGCTTCGGCCTTTATGAATGACAAAAAGAAAACAAAAATTCCTGACGAGGCAGTATGGGCTAAGTTTCCCTTCGCCTGTCCAGAATGGACGAAGAGAACAAAAAAAAAAGAACACGACGTATTATCAACATGACTTTATGTCATTAGACTCAAGTGGCGCTAGTTCGCAACCGATTGTCCTGTAAATCCGGCATCAAAGCGAGGACACTGGGGGACATTATTTTGAAATATGGCCGCGCCAGCGCATTCCGCTCAAGCCCGTCCGATCTCGAATTTATACACCCGTAAATCAAGCTTATTCATAGGTGTTTTGTGCGTCCTCATATTGCGCTGGTGATTAGACTGGTACATGGTGTGACAATAACACAATATCACTGATTTTAAATAATCTTATTTACCATAAAAAAAGATAAACACGCGTTGAAAAGGTGTCTAAAATTCTGCGTTATAAAATCAAATAAACCAAACATTATATTTTAATTATGTCATTTAAATCAAGAGCGTCGGTAGCTAAGTGGCTAAGGCCGTTGAGATCCATTCGGAAGTTCGCGAGTTCGAGCCTTGGCTGGCACGTACCAATGTGTTTTCGATTTTTAAATTCATTATGTACGTTTATTCGACGCTCTTACGGTGAAGGAAAACATCGTGAGCATGAAGGAAAAATTTTTTCTTCCTTCATGATCGTGAGGAATCCTGCACACACCTGCGACGCAATTCGAACGTTGTGTGTAAAGTTGACCAACCCGCACTGGGCCAGCGTGGTCGACTAAGGCCTATTCACCCTAATTTCAGGGTAGGCTCGAGCCCCTCGGTGGGGATACGTGATGTTAACGAATGAGATACGAAGTTATTTCATTTCTAAAAGTATTCGATACTTAAGTCACATCAGTGGAAAATTCAATTTTATTGAATGTGAACGCACCTTTACCCATAGGTGTTTTATACGTTCCCATACAGAGGCGGTCATTAGGCGGCCGATATTAAAAAGCTAAAAAATATGGCGCCGTTTGACGGGTTAATGCCCCGAGATCGATCTTATTTGTATTGGGATGTTGGGATTCATGAATCCTGAACGAGGGACGACTTTTCATACGTACATTATATAATATGAATATAATACTTATATACCAGCGAGATTTGGATTTCTCGATAGATTGTTTATTTCGTAGTCTTGTGCCGTAGCACATTGCTACGTAGCTCGAAAGCTGCGCTACGAAACTGCTACGCCGTCGTAGTAAAATATTACGATGTTAATATTTTTTAACACGCTTTTATTAGCTTCACTTGTATTGTTGTAACTACTCGTATGTATGTAAGAAAATCTTGGAATTTTAATTTGACCCACTTCCCGGTCTTCGATTAGGATGAAATTTTGCAATGACAATACATGACTAGCTAAGAAACGTCATTACAAATCCAATAATATGGTGGCCTTCCCAAGATGGCGGACTGGCTGTTTGAAATCCACCCCCATGATATGGGTATCAAATGAAAGGGTTTGCTGTCAGGAATGCGAAAAAAAATAGTTACGTGACTTAAATCCAATATGGCGGACAAGAATCGTGTTTTTTAAATAAAACAGGTATGCAGTACTGTTTCTATATACATTTCTCGCAAAGAGATGACAAAGAAAAATATACTTATAATAAACCAGGGGGCTAGCACGAAGTTTCACGTATGACATACAAAGTTATGTCGCGCGAATACTCTTATTCTACTGGAGGATATTTCAATATATCTAATTAAGATAGTTTCATGTCACAGTGCTTCATGCTAGACTTACTTAGGAACCTTGCCACAGAAATATATAAGGCTGGTTTTATAGTCACGCGTTTCGGCAGCGCTGTCGGAGCGCGAAACGCGCGTGACTATAAAACTCTACTACTACCCCAATACATATCCTAGCGCGCGCGCTCCGACGACGGCGCCGCCGAAACTCGTGACTATATAGTCCACCAGTCTAAAATAGCTAGTACTATTATTTATTCTGTGCTAATAGTAATACTTATGCACTATACACTAAAGGGAACAAACAAAATATGTCACGTACAAATGTGTCGCAAGAGTAAAAGATTCGACTCGGGCTAAGCAATTATATATTAATCCAAAAAAAATCTATCTCTATGTCATAAATATATTTTAAAGTACATACTAATAGACTGGGCTCCGGTCGCAGTAATCCTTACCTCATAAGATACACTTTTAGACGCACAATGCAGTGAAAGATAATGTTGCCGAGTAGGGGTATTTATATTGTTTTCTTCCCTAAACCTGGCAGGACATTGTTTATTTTTCAGCTGAAAACCCTAAATTTTGCTCAAATTTACATCATAAGATTTCAATTCAAAATGCTAATGCAGTGAAAGATATTCCTTCCTAGATGGGGTATTTCGTAAGTTGGTTCCCCTCACCCTGGCAGGGACCGCAGTAGGCCGCCTCAAAGTAGGCGAAAAATGTCGATGTCTTACCTCATCCGATTTCAAGCTGAAACTAATGCAGGACGACAGTTTGAGAAGTGCCATTTATGAAAATATAACGATATCTGCCAGAATCCTGACCGAACCTTGTCATCGGAAGCCTCAAAGATAACACCTAAAATCTTTGAACGGCTGAAAATTGATGTATTTGCAAAAACATACTGAAAAATCCTTTATGCCGTGAAAGATACGCTTGTGTAGATGTGAATTTATATAAGTTTCCTTATCCTGACCCTGGCAAATTCTGCAGACAACTTCTTTCGAGAAGTCACAAATTACGTTACTTATCTCATCAGATTACAAGATAAAAGTTATGCAGGATTATAGCTCGAGATGTGCCTTTAATGAAAATACCAGGTTGAATGCGAGCAGTCTGGAAGAACCTTGTCATCAGCCTCCTCAAAACTAAAGAAATTCTTCAGTTGGGCAAAAATGTTTGTATTCGCCACTTATTGGCGTCTTAATCCTCCGTAGTAGAATAATAAAATGCTCTCTTCACATTTCAGAGGGTTCAGGTTCGAGTCCCGGTAGGGCACTATCGGAAATATATCACGGTGAGTATATTAAAATTTCCCCAGTTTGGTACGTTAAAGGTGAAATCATCCAACTGAATGTAGAAAATAATGATGATTCTTTGTTTCGGAAGGCACGTAAAGCCGTTAGTCCTGGATATAATTCAAAGAGTTGTTTTCTGTATGTCGACTCCCAGGATGGCGATCATTTTATTTTTGAAATTATTACCGACCGTTAAAAATTTGTAGTCAACTACCCGCCACGGCGACTGGAGGTAGTCGTAACACGAACCATATCAGAAGCCTCAGGTAACTCAATAATTCTGACATTCAACTACATAATATCGTCGGTGATACTGCAATACCGCTGAACCAGCAATGGTTAATACCGCGGAACTACAAAAAAAATCAAAAACGAGATTTCGTGCCTGTAGGTGCATGGTGGTGAATTGCGCATAATGACATTGACAGAAAAATCAATAGTCCAATCAAAAGGCTTGAATTTAACAAATTCAAAACCGCGATAGTAATCTACACCCAAATGTAGTCCTTAATCCGCGAGAGTACGCTATGGAACCAGGAAATTTAGTAGTTTTTCAGGGCGCTTCGTGTTTATAGCGTAGATATTGTGTATTGGTTCGTGTGCAGTTTCTATTTTAAAGCTAGTGCACCAAATTGCTTTTATTTTAATAATAATATTAATGTAAAATAGTACCTTATAGGTAAAAATTGCTTCGCACATAAGCTCGTCGAGATCTAGCCCTAGCCATAGGAGCAGTCCGGTTTTCGATGAGGATCTAGTACTGTGAAGCATTCACAGAAGAGTATTAATTACTAACCTATGAGGACTATGACAAAGGATTTGTTTGACCTGGAGTCGTCGTGTAGTCTTTTCCAAATGCAGGCAGGTGAAAAACAACCAAGGTCAATAGAGATAAAGGGATGTAGTGTAGACCCTAAAAACGATAGCCTGTGTTGTTTGAAAACCAGTGTGGTGCCACTAGGCTGGTTCTATAATGTCCAGAAAGGATAACTGTTTTGATGAAAACGAGTGAAGACTATATCAAGGCAAAAATTGTGGGATGCCCCCTGGCTACATGGAACGACGATCTGCGTAAAGAAAGTGGCTGGTAGTAGCTGGATGCTTGCAGTCGAACATTCGGTTAAATGGAGTAAGGCGCAAGAAAATACCTATGTATATATGTCTGTATAGCATGTTTTTTTTGTATAATAATAACTCGCATATCCTGGATGAAATTTACAAACAGTATCTCCAGGAACTCGGCATCACACACAGTGTTGAAGAAGAGAGAAAGAAAATGTTAGTATATTAATACGTCGAAGGTCAAACCAGGTATGCAATTTATTTTATACATATTTTCAAATTACAAGTCAAATGTCAGAAAAAGAAACAATTTCTAAATTCAATTTCTTTTTAATCATTTGTTTTTCGTGTGAAAGCTTCATTCAAAATTTTTAATGATTATATAATTATATAATTATATCAAATAAAATTATGGAATGTAAAATTATAGGAATTGCCTGTTAAATTATTTAAATATTAGGATAAGTAAAATTATACAATCTGAAATTATGTAATTTAATCAATATAACTTTTAAATTATAGAATATATTACACACCCGAATTAAGCAGTTAAAAATATTGCTAAGGTAACATTTCTAAACCAATGTAACATCGATCGTTAAATGATTTAATTCATTAAGCAGTTGGTGGTATTGTAATAAAAGTCCATGGTAAAATTCTTTAATTTTTCGTATTTTCATAAATAATTGTCCGACAAAAAATAATGTAGCCGTACCCCCTGGCCACAGCATCGCGCGGCGGCGGCGGCGACCGCGAAAAGCGAAGAGCGATAGAAACAAACGTAGGCAATTGTATGAAGCAGGTCACAGCTAATCGCGGCGGCGAGACGAGCATCGAGCGAATGGCGAAGGGGGTGGGAGGGTCGCGCGGCGGTGGCGGCGGTGGTGGGTGTATTTGGCATCTCGCGTACAGTCCGTCCACTACAACTTACGGTGAACGGTCTGTAGAGCGAATTCGCTGCGAGCTGTGGCCTACCATCGCACTACCATTCGCGGCTCCGGTCTCTTGGCGATTCTCGCCGCTGGTCGCGCAAAGCTGTGGCCAGGCCTTTTAGCTAGCAAACAGAAGGCAGAGTTAATTTCGTTATTATGTGTGAAAGTAACAAAAAAGCTTTAATTTTACGAACTCCTCATTCTGAGAAATTCCCTTTATGCTAACTCTCCTTTATTTAGGTTGGGGAACAGGTCGCCATCCTGGGAGTCGACATGCAGAAAACAATTCTTTGAATTATAGCCAGGACTTACGGCTTTACGTGCCTTTCGAAACAAATAATCATCATGATGATTTCACCTTTAACATACCAACTAAACCAAGGAAATTATACTCACCGTGATATATTTTCGCCAATGCCCCACCCTACCGGGACTCGAACCTGAACTCTCGGTAATGTGAAGAGAGCATTTTATTTCTCTACTACGGAGCAAAGGATGATGACCATTTTTATATAAGCCCCGCCCCCCCCCCTCCAACAGATCTTGTTGTATATGTCAATAGGTTCTTATGGATCTCTAGAAAGGCTCGTAACCAGTTTTGGATTTGAAAAAAAAAATATTTTTTTCAATAATTCTTCACTTACAAACATGTTATCAATTACTAACAATATCAAAGTCTCTTATTAGAATGATAAGTATATAAATGCACTCTAAAAAATACTAAATATTCACCAAAAAATGTCTATCTACGTAGGAGTACCATGTACTTACAGTTAAACAGATAGTTAGTAGTTATTGTTTATCATTAGCCTATAAATGTCCAGTGCCGAATTGAATGCTTACAATCTATTATTTTGGGTATCAATATTAAGACAAAACGATTTTTTTCTCGCAATATCCCGCGTCTTTGAAAGATATCGCCATAGTAAAAAGTAATCACATAGATAAGACGCATGTACTGAGATACATTTTAAATCTGTTGGTCGATTTTATTAGTTTTTGTTTTTTGGGGGGAAGTTTTGTCTGACACATCATCCTTTCTAAGTAATATGACGATTAAGATACCAATAAGTAGCGAATACATGCATTTTTGGTCAACCGAAGATTTTATTTATCTTTGAGGAGGCTGAAGACAAGGTTCTTCCAGACTGCTTGCAGTGAACCTGATATTTACTTCAAAGGCACATCTCGAGCTATCATCCTGCATAAGTTTTATCTTGTAATCTGATGAGATAAGTTACGTAATTTATGTCTCCTTGGAAGAAGCTGTCTGCAGAATTTGCTACTTTGAGCTAACGTATCAAAGTCTCTTTTTGCGTCCAGGTTTTTCTGGCATTTTTTATCTCGCACAGTATATTATACCGGTTGAAGACCTTTGTTTTCAGTCACTGCGGTACTTTAGAATGGAAAACGTGTTTTAACTTCCCAAAGGCGGCCCATCCAAGCTGTATTCTCCTACCAACTTCAGATATCATCTAAAGTTCTATCATCTGTAGTTGATGTCAGAATTATCTGCATAGTCGACGTGGTCGGTAAAAAAATACAAAAATATAGAGATCGCCATTATGGCAGTCGACATATTGAAAACAACTTTCTAGATTATAGCCAGCATTAACGATTTTACTTATCATCCGAAGCAGGGTATCATCATTCTTTTTGATACTTATAAGTAAATTTGGATGATTACTTACACCTTTAACTGTGGAAATTATACTCACCGTGTTATATTTCCAACAGTGCCCTACCAGGACTCGAACCTGAACCCTCTGAAATGTGAAGAGCGCATTTTATTATTCTACTACGGAGGATCAAGACGCCAATAAGTGGTGAATACAAACATTTTTGCCCAACCAAAGAATTTCTTTAGTTTTGAGGAGGCTGATGACAAGGTTCTTCCAGACTGCTCGCATTCAACCTGATATTTTCATTAATGGCACATCTCGAGCTATAATCCTGCATAAGTTTTATCTTGTAATCTGATGAGATAAGTAACGTAACTTGTGTCTCCTCGGAAGCAGCTGTCTGCGGAATTTGCAAGGGTCGGGATGAGGAAACTTATATAAATTCACATCTACACAAGCGTATCTTTCACGGCATAAAGGATTTTTCAGTATGTTTTTGCAAATACATCAATTTTCAGCCGTTCAAAGATTTTAGGTGTTATCTTTGGGGCTTCCGATGACAAGGTTCGGTCAGGATTCTGGCAGATATCGTTATATTTTCATAAATGGCACTTCTCAAACTATCGTCCTGCATTAGTTTCAGCTTGAAATCGGATGAGGTAAGACATCGACATTTTTCGCCTACTTTGAGGCGGCCTACTGCGGTCCCTGCCAGGGTGAGGGGAACCAACTTACGAAATACCCCATCTAGGAAGGAATATCTTTCACTGCATTAGCATTTTGAATTGAAATCTTATGATGTAAATTTGAGCAAAATTTAGGGTTTTCAGCTGAAAAATAAACAATGTCCTGCCAGGTTTAGGGAAGAAAACAATATAAATACCCCTACTCGGCAACATTATCTTTCACTGCATTGTGCGTCTAAAAGTGTATCTTATGAGGTAAGGATTTCTGCGACCGGAGCCCAGTCTATAAGTCATAGAGCCGTTTTGACAGTGAGTTATCTCTCTCTTAGAGAAAGAAAAATCGCGCTTAGTAGTAATTCCGCTATTCTGAGATTTCTCTAGTTATTTATAATAATGTACAATAAAACCCAAAAGCTATAAGCCAAGCCAAAAATAAAAAATAACTCCATCCAATTAAGCACAAGGAAATGCCCCCTTAACTTTAACCTTTATTTCCAGTAGGTAATTGACTTCGTCAATAAAACCACATGTCGACTTGCACCCTCGTATATTCCTACTAATAAACAATTGTACCAACTCCACCAACTTACTATTTACCACCAAAAACAAATCAAAATCAAACATCGACGAAACGAATCTCATTTTCACAGCTGTATCTCTAATTTTGTTTTGTAAGCTGGATACAAATTTAACTTTTCTGTTGCGTAAAAAAGTGTTTCAACACTTTAAGAGCAGGGGTAAGTTTTGCGAATGATAAATGTAAGTTTGCTAAGGTTTTATGTACGGTGGTCATAGGTAGTAAAATGTTTATGCACTGATCCTTATGGTAGGAGTAAACAGACGTTTACAAGAGGTTTAGGCCCCTAATTGTATGGAGGACTGGACAGCCGTTTTGCTGATTAGAAGCACCCAAGACTTGAGCAAAAATAAACCTAATATTCTAGTTGTAAGGCACAAAACGAATAAGAATTTTGTTAGCTTTTTTTAGATGTAACAAAATAGGGTAATCAGGTAATGTTAGGACATTGACATCATAAGACATCAAAGATTTAAAAACCTTTCATTGAAAAACTTTTATCGAACAATAAAATATGGTCTCCCACACAAATTAGTAATACTAATAGGAAAATTTGTATGGAAAAATCAAAATATTTGTTCGTTTCTAGAAAATCTTTCTTTGGAAAATTTATCTTGCTGAGCTGTCAGTTTTCTCTTATTTTACACCCTGTATATAAATTAGTGCAAGTGCAAGCGAGATAGCCAAATTGACAAATCTTTCCTCTTCATAATATGAATATGTAGTATAATAGATAATAATAGTAGTAGATCTTGTAAGATTCCAACAAGCTGTTCTTTTAGTTACTAGACCAAGTTCCCCAAGGGAAGATTCTTACCGGATTCTCCACAACTTCAAATCGACCGGTAATTAGTCCTTAGCAACTTCTACACTTTTTTCCGCTTTGCATAAAACACGCTTTACTTTAAAACGCGACGTTTTTTTTCTATTTTTCTTTCAAATATTATTTTTCATTGGACAAAAATGAGAATATAAAAAAAATATAGTCTCAAAACTATACAAAGACACATATCTAAACACCCGAACAGGGTCGTAGGTATGTAGTATTATAGTGCGGTATGAACCAGGGCCAGATTCAGAAATCAGAAATCAGAAAAATATTACACACATTATTAAATAATAATGTGTGTAATATTTTTCTGATTTCTGATGTAAATACATTAGGTCATCACAACACAGAAAACAACAATGAGACAAAAAAAAACTAAATAACAATTTACACAACAAGAAACGATACCCCAACCGGTGCATGATAAGGCCCATTTTCAGACCAGAATCCCAGTATTTATATATTAAGCTCTATTTAATAATTTAAATTTTACTATAGTATTTTATTTGTGAAAATTGTCTTCGTTCATCTTCTTTAATGAAGCCACACCTCCATATTTGTAACGAGGTGCTTTGCATTTCCTCCTCATTTTCCATTTCTTTCTCGTCTAAATACAAACATTCAATTTTAGAATTCCTTCGTCATTCATACGTCATTTTCGTTCATTTTTCTTCAGTTTTCCCTTTGATTTCCGGCCTTAACATCCGTTAGCCGTTCCTGACGGCTCGCCAAGCTCCTGGTGGGCCTGGATGTGACTGGTTGGGGATATCTTGTTGTTGGTTATACCAGTGACTTGAAATACACAATACGTTTGATAAAAACGAATTTCAGAAGAAGATATTTACATTTTATGTGTTTTCGCTTTAAATTTCTAAAGTTCAGACATTCATCATGCATGAATAGTTTTCTAGTTTATGCACTAGCTTTTTCTATTTACTTTTTTATGTATGTACAATTAAAATAAATAAAATGAAATAGAAATAAAAACGCAGCGGTTTTTCGCCAAGTGTGCGTTTAGTGCCGGCAGCGGGGCGCGTAATCAATTAAATTCTTTTTAATCCCATCGGCCGTAACGGTCGCTCGCTATCTAGCCAGTAGCCGCTTTAACTTGAATTTGCCTCGTGCACGTATTTTTTTTAACTTATCGTAACACGAAAATGTAAAAGCGTAATTAAAATTCAGATTTTTAACGCTACAACCTCAAACTGCTGGTTTATATTTTAAACAGAGTTTTCCTTTGATCGTGTTTTAATAAAACTCGATTTTAACGTTTTATTTTTTGGTAATCGTTTATAACTAACTTTCCTCTCTAGCTCTGCTCGCGTTAACAGTTTTTCGCGTGGAAATGAGGTAAAAAAAAGTAGCTTGTGTCACTCTCCAGTCACCAAAATATCCTCATACAAAGCTTTGTTGCGACCTGAAGGATAGACTAACAAGCAAACACACTTTTTTACTTATAACTAACTGTCTTCCCGCAACTACTTAAGCCCGCGTTGTTTTTCGACCTTTCCGTACTAGTAATTTTTTACGATTACACTGGAATTCTTTAATTTTCCGTGATTAAAAATATTCAAGATGTTGACCGGGGATATCAGGTACCACCATGAAAATTTTTATTCAATTCGGTTTTCTTATTTTCGATTTAATTCGGTCCAACAGTTTCGGAGATTAGCCCGTACAAACAGACAACAAGAAAAACAAAAAGAAAAGTGAGACCCCTGACTCGATATTTTGTTTTTTTTTTCTATGTACAGATTTTCAACCTCTACAGTTTTATTATATATTATAGCTTTCCGCCGGCGTTAACATTTTGAAATCAGTTCAGTAGTTTTTGAGTTTATTGATTACAAACATACACACACACAAATACAATCTTTCCACTCTGTAATATTAGTATGAAATATTAGTATTGAGGTATGGAGAAAATAATTTAGTTCGTATAAGTTGCAAATTGCAAAATACAACAAGGTACAGAAATCTCTTTGCTTGCTGGTTGCTGGAAGGTTTCTGTTTTTTTGCTCTGTTTTGAATTTAGCGGGTCGGATTTTACCCGACTTATTGAACAGAAAATCCCTCATCTTTTCAACCAAAAAAGGAGCCAATTTTTGCCACCTACCCACGTTTCTCGAGGAAATTTCCTAAGGTACGGAATAAGGTGAATAGCATTACCCAAATCCTGTGATAATCGGCCTATTATAGGGAACAGGGCCGGCTTAAGGGACAAAGCCTTCAGCCCCCCGGAAAATTAAATTTGCTCCTAAGACGGGGCCTTAAGCTTATTATGAAGTTACAGTGTTTGGGGCGCTAGTGGCGTAGTGGCTGGGTTCGCTGCCTTTTGTGCAAGGGAATGCGATTCGAACCCTAGAGTTACCCCTAAACATATTTTACTGACTAACCAACCGCTTTAAAATTTTGTAATATTATGTGTTGATAATCACTACATAGTATAAAACAAAGTCGCTTTCTCTGTCCCTATGTCCCTATGTCCCTATGTATGCTTAAATCTTTAAAACTACGCAACGGATTTTGATGCGGTTTTTCTCAATAGATAGAATGATTCAAGAGGAAGGTTTATATGTATAACACATGCACAATATACTTAAGGATAACGCACAATAACCATTTTCCCGTGCGGAGCCGGGGTGGGTCGCTAGTTAAAGTATAAAAAAATGAAGAGACCGAATTTTTCAATATTCATGCTACGATGAAAGGTAACAAAAATGAAAATAGTTGATATAAAGGTAATTGTCGCGAGGTTTTCCACTCTTCTCCCCTGCGATTTTTCTCGAGTTCACTGACCCTCAGGAAAATGCCTCAGTTCTATCACGTTTTATTGAATAAATATTGCACACTAGCTAGCTGTCTTATCATAGGTTTTGGACATAACCAGTGAAGAAAAACGCAATGGTAGCTCTTCTGTTTTGATCTCCCTTTAGGTGTTTTATGATGTCAATAAAGAATATTGTATCGTGTTATACACACATACTATATATCATCCTAATCCGTTTAGTTGTGTAAGCATGACCCTGACTGACGATTTTAATACTTAAATAAAGGTTTTGAGTTTTATTGATTGTAATTATTTTAAGTGATTATTTTGCTGTTTTTAAAATGTAATTGGAACAAGCGGCTCTTCAAACCTCTTTGATTGGAACCCACGAAAAACCATAGAGTTAGGATTTTTTTTTGCTGAAACCTAGGGATACGAGTATTATGTTATATGAAACCTTTCAATAAAATGAAACATATGTATACCTACACAATGAAACACTTTTTAATCTATATTTCACCAACGAACGAACAGACTAGGTATATACTGTCGTGCTAGTATAGTTTACTTTGTGTAGGTATACAAAATTCAATTTTGCGAGCACACGTCATTATTTTGAAGAAAATTGGTGAGATGATTCTGTCTCGCAAATAGTGCTCGGTAAATATTTATCAGGTGTGCTTGAGGCGAGGCGATGCAATTTTCTCTTGTATCTCGCACGAGTAAAAGAATATTGTCTTTGGATATTTTATTTTAAAAGTTTTATGTTTCTGCTAGATTAGCTAAAATGTTTTCTAAGGTATCTTTGTGTAAAAAAGGCTGTACTTTCCTTTAAAAAGCAAAGACAACTTATCGTGTGACCGTTCGCCTGACAGCATCAACTTTCTCGAACCGAAGATCACCTCAGTATAATGAGTTAAATAGCACTCTTCAACAGGTTCATAACTGGTTTACTGCTAACAACCTGGTATTAAACGCAAAGAAGACTAAATGCATTAAATTTACCTTACCAAATGTAAATAGCTGTAGGGGTGACATTGTGTTAAATAGTGAGCGGCTTGATCTGGTAGACAGTACAGTCTTCTTGGGTATAACTATTGACGCCAAACTGCAATGGAGTCCTCATATATCTTCTCTGTCGGGGAGGCTTAGCTCGGCTGCGTATGCAGTGAGAAAAATAAGACAGTTAACAGACATAGCAACAGCTAGGTTAGTTTATTTCAGTTACTTTCATAGTATAATGTCTTATGGTATCTTGATGTGGGGCAGGGCATCCGATATTAACACAGTTTTTATTTTGCAGAAAAGAGCCATTAGGGCAATATACCAACTTCGCTGTCGGGAATCACTTAGAGAACTGTTTAAAGAAATAGACATCTTGACAGTTCCGTGCCAATATATTTATGCAAATATTATGTACGTTAGGAAAAATATCCACGAATTTAAAAAGAATTCTGATATTCACAAACGTAATACTAGAAATGGAAATAAACTAGCTCGTGATAACTATAGATTGGCTAAAGTCAGTACTTCTTTCGTGGGGCTCTGTGTACGCTACTATAATAAAATACCTGATGATATTGTAAATCTTCCAGAAAAAAGGTTTAAATGCCACGTGAAACGGCATCTATGTAAGAATGCGTACTATGGATTGGATGAATATTTGAATGATAAGAAAGCTTGGTGTGTAGAGACTTCAGCTCGACACGAGAACGCTGTGCCTTATCTAAGGTAATATTATTACTAAAATTTGTTTGTAAAAACCTACGTAATTGTGCAACATTGTAGTGCGGTCGACTATGCAATTGGGAAGCCATTAATTAGATTGTCGTGATAACATCTGGCTGACTGAGTATTCATGCTCACTAAAGTGTCCTGACTTGCGGTGGCGTGTGGGCCGGGTCGTTGGGTTCCCTCTAATATGGTTGAGCCCGGCGATGGCTGTCCCATACGTCAAACCCGTGAACGTGGTGCTGCTTGGGGGGACTGGTCTGCTCTAGTCGATTGCCGATTGTTTTATTGTTTATATAGTTTAGTTTTTCTACTTTGACTGGTTGCCTTCCTTTAATTTCATATTTCGGCTGCACTCTTTGTTATATTAATCAAATTGTATAAAATAATAATTACCTATGTAAAAATTTTTTGAAAAGATGCAACGCCTGTGGAGTTTCTTCCGGAGAGTTCTTCTCCACAGAAGACAGCCAAATCGTGAACTCTCCTCGACGTCAAAAAATGATTGTGAAATCTTACTTTGAATAAACACTATTTGACTTTGACTTTGACTTTGACTCCAAAAGTACTAAACCAAGTTGATATTCGGTACAAGTGGTTTTGGTTGGTTTGGTATTTGGTAAAAAGTGCGTTTTTGATATATCTCGGAGATTCGTGATGATATGATATTCAAAATACGCGTATTCACGAGAGCTGTGAGGTGTAAGAAGCAAGGTTCGAAAAAAAAAAACTGAAAAAGTTATTGCCGAAATAGGGAAAAAAATATTTTTCCAAATTTTCGCTTTTGGCGATCGATATTTTGGAAACGAAGAATGATATCAAAAATTTGAGAATAATGCCTCTAACAAATTAAGTCAGCAATAATTTGAGCCTAAAACAAAGACGATCTGGTCAAGGGTTTGCCCTGTAACCTAACCTTTGTGAAAATAATCAAAAGATCAGAACGAAATTTTCACACATCATTTCCAATGTGCTCGATAGTCGAGTGAGTCACGAATTCTGTGAATTTTTATTCAAGAATGAAAGGGGAGATGGTGTGTCTAGTAATTTAGTTAACCTATAAACAAGTCACCCCCCGCGGCTTGGCTAGTCTCTACCCCCCGCAGAGACGAGGCCAATTCTATGAGATTATTACTACTGTGATTTATTTTACCTACTATTTTTGCTTACTAAGTTCTAGCGTCGGTGACGTGGTGGTTAAAACTGTGGTTTTACATAACGGAGGCCTTGGTTCAACTATTTCATGCGGTACTTGCTTGCTTATTGAATGGGTTTCGGGGTTTACCTACCTTACAAACCTTGGTGTCAGAATTAGGCTTCTGACGTGCCTTGTAACGACTGCATCGTATGTACAAGCCGGGACCAAAGGTTTGTAGGGGTACTCACCGAATGCTGCTTGGGTCTGCTCTAGTCGATTGCCGGTTGTTGTGCTTGTGATATTTAGTATTTCGTTTGCACTCTTTGTTATATTAATCAAATTGTATTTAATAATAATTTATAATTTTGTAAAAAAAAATTGAAAAGATGCAACGTCTGTGGAGTTTCTTCCAACGAGTTCTTCTCCACAGAATACAGCCAAATTGTTCCTTTAGGCGATGTTGGTCAATTTCTCAGCTCAACGTCGAAAAATGATTTGTAAAATTTTACCTCTAGTAAAAACTTTTTGAACTTTGAACTTTAGTGCTATCTCTGTTGCTGTCTCTAACACTCCTTGAATGTATAGTCTTAGTATAAATAAAGGAGGACCCGCAAAGAGCTTCATTTTCAAGTCCGGTAAAGCTTGATTGGTCGTACCTTTTCGACACAAGCATAGGTCAATTAAAAAAAAAAACTTGCTTCATTCACTCGATCGCCACCCCCGACCTGAAACGCATCATTTCATTTCTTCTCTCCTCGACTCGAACCCGTTAAGGCTATACTTGTCCTCTTAAGCACGGAATCTTTCTTTCCGGACAACCAGGTGATTAAGCCGGGTGCCCCTTAAATTGCATAACATAAATATCCCTATTATGAAAATCCATAACAGACTTGCCATAACTTTAAATAGTATAACAATTAGAATCCATAATTCAAAAATACATGCCATTATTTAGCATAACTATTAAAATCCATAATTGTATAATCTTTCAAAATCATAAATTTAAGATATTTTGGTAAAAAAGAAGATAAGAGAAACAGCATTTTTGGTGATAAAAATAATAATTTAATATATGTTTACTATTTTTGTCAAATTTATATTTCATAATTATTATACATACTAATACTAACAGTACCTATTCATATTAAAGTTAGGGCTTTTAAATATATGTATTTCAAAATTATGGATTTTAATCGTTATGACATTTATCGATTATGGATTTTCGATATATACATTTTCAATTATGGGTTTTAATATAGACCCGATTAAGCCTGCAATGTCCTAACCAAACTGGGGAAGTATCACAGAATGCTCGACAGTACCTCACCAGGGATTGAAGCTAGAACCTGCATAATGTGAGGCGAACGATTTACCACTCGGCTATAGAAGCTAATGTAGATAAAAAATATTATAAAGAGGAAAGATTTTTTTGTTTGTTTGATTGATTATTGGTTTGTTTGTTTGCATTGAATAGGCTCCGAAACTACTGAACCGATTTTAATGATACTTGGTACAAAGATCTAATAGACGTTGGGTAACATAGGCTTCCTTTTAGCGCGAAAATTCCTGATTCCCACGGCAAAGGCTTTTATCGGATGCGGAGCCGCGTGGCGGAAAGCTAGTAAGTAAATAAAAAATAGAAACTAGGATGATGCCTGATGGAAAAAAGCTAGTCCTTAAATATTAGGTCCTTACATATGAAATTGCCGTTCAGTATCAAAAAAGTGAAACAAGTTTCTTTTAATGAAATTATTATTTAATCAATCGAAGTATGCGCCGTTGTTATCGATACACTTCCGCCATTTTATAGGCAGATCATTGATACCTTTGGAAAAAAAATCCTGGGAGCGAGAGTCTATGAACTGTTTGAAGGCGGTTTTGACTGCCTCATCAGATTTGAAATTTCTTCCTTGTAAAAAGTTATCCAAATTTTGAAAAAAGTGGTAATCGGTTGGGGCAAGATCTGGAGAGTATGGTGGGTGACGCAGATCTTGCCCCAACCGATTACCACTTTTTTCAAAATTTGGATAACTTTTTACAAGGAAAAAATTTCAAATCTCAAAACCGCCTTCAAACAGTTCATAGACTCTCGCTCCCAGGATTTTTTTCCAAAGGTATCAATGATCTGCTTATAAAATGGCGGAAGTGTATCGATAACAACGGCGCATACTTCGATTGATTAAATAATAATTTCATTAAAAAAAACTTGTTTCACTTTTTTGATACTGAACGGCAATTTCATATGTAAGGACCTAATATAAGAAGATATTTTGCAACACAGAAGTAATTTGTCTGAATAATGAACTGTTTCCGTCATCCCAGGCTGTATACGCCGTGACCTTTGCCTACTCCTATAAATCTCGCTGATGTATAGCCAGGTCAGGTCAGGTCCCACCAACGTTTGTCTTAGGTATCCAGAAACGAATATCTTTTGTTTTAACCTCATTTTATAAACATGCCTTGTGCCTTTTGTGCCTCAAAACTAGTGCCTCAAATAAATTGGTGGCCCTAATCTTATCTCATACTTTAGGCTCTCATTAATCTCACCTAAACGGGCATAATATTAGCTAACTCAAACTAACCCTAGTTATTTACTTGATTCTACTAAATTATGATTATAAGTAAGACAAATACATCTATAATATAGATAACTTAAACTTTGATTTTTTTATGAGTGTTTTGCTCTATTAAACTCTGTTAAAAATAAATAGACTAGGTATTTGTTTGTGTTTAAAAAAATACTTGTCACCGAAAAGAAGATGAAAAAAAATTACAATTAATTGTTATTTTATTTGTCCCCGCGGCTGGCGACATTAAATTTCGTTTAGGGCAGAATAATTATCTCTTTGAATGAATATTTTTTCTCGGCGGCACCAAATTAGGTTTCGTCGAATATTAATATGAAAGAAAATGAAAAATATAAGCCACTTTTATTTAGATGGACTTAAATGACGCCTAACGAAGTCCTCAAGCAAATTGTTTATTGCACAATAAAAAACATAAATAGACTATTATTTAGATTGAGTAAAAATTTTTACAATTTGATTACTGTCTGAATTGTTAGACCTGTACAATGCTTTATCATTATTTTTATTGTGATATCGCTAACAGTTTACATATTTCCCCCCCGAGGGGCTCGAGCCCACCCTGAAATCAGGGCCTTAGGCCTTAGTCGACCACGCTGGCCCAGTGCGGGTTGGTCACGAACACACAACCTTTGGATTACTTCGCAGGTGTATGCAGGTTTCCTCACGATGTTTTCCTTCACCGTAAGAGCGTCGAATAAACGTACATATGAATTCGAAAATTGAGAACACATTGCTACGTGCTGAGGTTCGAACCTGCGAGTTTCCGAACTTCAGTAGCTAATTTGAAATGGATAAATCGCAGCCCAGTGATTGCAACAGTGTGATAATTATTTGTCTAAGGCCTAAGCAATTGAATGCCGGCCGACTCATAAGTGTAGTTATAAGCAAGCTGTTAATTACTATGCGGCGGCCGCAGTCAGTCAAATGACTAGTATTTAGATAACCCCCGCCACAAAACCGTTACTTAGATCCTTTCAACAACTACAAAAGAGCTGATAATCTTCAAATGGCTAAAGATATTTTCTTGGATCATAGCTTAGAACACTCTCGATAGTGACACCCTGCAAACAAAATAAAACTAGATCAAATCGGCGCATCCGTTTAGGAGCTACGATTCCATAGACAGACAGACACACACATAACACCCCGCTTTTTCATCGGGGGTTAAAAATTGTTGTTAATACTTATATACCTCTCACGTCGCTTCACGTGAGAGGTATATAAATATTAACAACCTGCTAAACTATGAGTCGGCATATAATTGTTTACCTAGACAAATAACAATCAGACGGGTGCAACGATCAGACTGCGCCATTGACGAATTGTTCGGCGAGTACATTAGTTTAAAGTATATTCTACTAATATTATAAACGCGAAAGTTTGTAAGTATGGATGTATGTTTGTTACTCTTTCACGCAAAAACTACTGACCGAATTTATTGAAACTTTACAGTAATTTAACTTATACATTAGAATAACACATAGGCTACTTTTTACCGCGGGTAAATACCTCATCCCAAGGGAAAATCTGTTAGCGCGGGCGGAAAGCCAGTTACATATATACCTATATGGATTAAATAATTGAGAAAGTCCTCCATACCAGCAATTTTCCATGAATAATAAGTAGGTAAGTGGAGACATATCGACCTGCGCCGAGTAGTGGCCACTACTACTAGTAGCCGGCCAGTAGCATCGCAAATTGACCAGACAAATAGAAATAGATTCAAGGGAGAGTTGCTACGAGAACGTGGCATTATATTTATTAATTTATTTATTGAAAAATTTCATAACATTTTCACAATTTTATATATTACTCAAACTACGGCCTAATGTACTAAAGTTTGTCTTTTTTGCCAACTTACATTTGGGATCTTTTTTTGTGTATTGCTACTAATTAATTCTTCCTGTGGTTATCTTACCTCTCCAAACAATTAAAGTAACATAATCAGGGAATAAGCAACAGAGCTTAATCACGTGCGGTTGATATTTCTTCCGCGCCGTACTCTAATAACCGAATATGGTTGGAGGCATAAGATTACTTGAGCCGCCCCTAGACGCGTTGGTATATGACTTTTTTTGGGGTAGAGTATTCCGCTCCCCCGCAAGTCCGGTGAAGCTTGATCCGTCGTACCTTTTCGACTCAAGCATAGGTCAATTCAAAAAAAAAAAGATTATTTTTCAGTTAATTACGAGGGACTAGCTGTCCGCCCGCGGCTTCGCCCGCACTTATATTTTTTCCCGTGGGAATCAGGAATTTTTTCGCCGGTAAAAGGTAGCCTATGTGTTATTCTGATGTTTAAGCTATATTATCGTACAGTTTTATGAAAATCCATTCAGTAGTTTTTGCGTGAACAAACGTCCATCCATCCATACGTCCATCCTCAGAAATGTTCGAGTTTATAATATTAGTAGGATTTAACCATTAATTTGTCCCTGTCACGGTTAGTGGACGGTGTATGTCCCAGGTTTCACTAATCTATGAACTGTGGGACATTGGTCAGGCAGGCAAGCGGAAACGGAGACGCTCGTCCCATCGGGCCCACAAATTCGTTCCGGTCTGTTTCGAATGGACGGCCCATGTCACATCCGTGGAGCGCTGTTAACGTTACATTACTAGTATAATACGCTTCTGTGGTTCAGTGGTATAATGGTTGTCTTTCGTTGTTGATTTTTTTTACATCTCACTCACACTATCACACCCCCTCACACCCTCCATCTATGCAATCACCCCTAATTACAACAAGTTACCTACTAGTGTGTATTACATATTGCGACTAAATACCTCCTGATTTATCCTATAAAACAACCTTTCGATTGTAAACAAACTTAATGTACCTACCTATCTTTGTTATTGTATAACTTTAGTCTTAGTTATATATTATCTCCTAATTAGTGGGCTTCTCCCCTAAAATTGTTTTCATGCATGTATCTTCGTCTCTTATAAATCTTTTTGTAACCACGGATGGCAGAGCGAGGTATTCCCAACACGAGTATCTTTGATCACTCACTGGGAAGCCTTATATACTGTAATTGTATAGATTTATAAGAAATAAAAGATTTTTTATTTATTTTATTTTTTATTTTTTGATTTGCCGGGTTCGAATTTTCTGTCAAAATTAAAAATGTTACGGCTAGGGCCGTTGACTTCCATTCGGAAGTTCGCGGGGTCGAACCTCGGCACGTACCAATGTGTTATCGATTTTAGAATTCGACGCTCTTACGGTGAAGGAAAACATCGTGAGACCTGCACACACCTGCGAAGTTATTCAAAGGTTGTGTGTGAAGTTGACCAACCCGCGCCTGCCGACCAATTCACCCAATTTTCAGGGTAAATAGGCCTTATTATAAAATTTCATTAAAATCCGTTCAGTAGTTCCAGAGTTTAGCGTTGCAAACAGACAGACAGACTGACAGATTATTTTTTTCAAAACTTGTATGTTTGTGTTCAGCTACATTCCCTTTATCACCTACAATCAGTTTTTTGATAAACAAATCAATGTACAGACACTCCAATTCTTCAGTTATATTATAGAGAAGAAGAAAAAAACGATTGCCCGAAATCTAGTCAAAAGGAAAACTTCATTATGAACAGCGTTTTTGTAATAATACTTCCTTTTTGTAGGTAATTAGGGGTGTGATTGCGGCAGGTATGTCTGTGGCGATTGTGCATTTCGCCACGCCACGCAGTTAAAGCCAGCAAGGGTTATCTTGCTGAGTTTGCACACGAGGCGATCTGGTCTGTCGTCGTTATTTTATAGAATGCAATTTTTGGGAAAATAAATATTGAACACGTTTATTGCCAAGTACCACATTCCAAATCTCATACTACGGACTCTCGTACTTGGCTTGAAAAATATATGGTCAAGTGAGAGTTGAACTTGCGTGAGGGTTCCCTATGTACAAAATTTTTCATCGTCAGCCGAAACAACTGGAATTTAAATCCGTGAACCAAAAAACGGACATGTAGGTACCATTAAATAAGAATGTTTACACATGGACGCAGAAATAACATGATTAACCTGGAGGTTATTATTAGGCAGTGAATTAGGACTTTGAAAAAAGTTTTTCAATCTATATCGTGTGATATATCAAATGAAAGGTGTTGTGTAACGATCCCTACTAAAATAAATGCGAAAGTATCATTTGCCTGACTGTCTGTTTGTTACGATTTCAGGCCGAAACCTCAACCAGTTTGGATGAAATTTTGTACATAGAGAGAATATACCTTTTGCCGCGGGAAAACACCTCATTCCTGTGAAAAAAAACTGATAGCGCGGGCGGAGCTGCGAGGAGAAAGCAAATCTCAAATATATCAATGACGTGATTTTTTTTGTACGCATTCTAGCCTACTAGTGTACATTATGTTTAGCAATTTATGAATGTTGCCTTATTTGACCGAACCAAATCCCACCGTCAGATGTCATTAGTGTTGCAAAGTGCAATTCCCGTCTTTATTTTCTCTTTCATTTCCTCGAAGCAACAACGAACCGCTTTAATTCCTCTAATTCTTTTTAGCGGCCAAAAAGCACTCGGCCTTCCTAATAAAACAGGATGTTTTATATTTAAAACTAAGAAAACAATTTAAAAAATACTTAAAAAAGCAAAGATTTATAAAGACTGCTACTATTATTATTATTATTATTTTTGTGTGAATTTCTTTAATCTCAGCAAAAAGCTTGTAGAAACTATTTACACTTACAGGCCTAAACCAAGTTAGTGTAGTGTACGACTATTTTTATTATTATTAAATAATTATTTACTCTTTTCAGGGTAAGTTCGAGCCCCTCGGTGGGGACATAATTATATGAGTGAATAACGAACGAATCTTACCACAATCTTACTTTGTCTGGCATAATATTATATTATTATATTATTTTTGTATTGTACCTGTTTTTTATTTTGTGCAATAAAGTATATTTGATTTGATTTGATTTTTTGAATATTATGGCAAACTCTACATATTATTTTTGTAAAACTTTTATAAAAAGGGCATCTCCATAGTAAACTCATCAATTCATTTCATTACGTCCACTGCTGGACAAAGGCATCAAAATAATAATAAAAATTATACATATTTTCTTTACAATAATTTATTAACGCAAAATGAAATAAAACATTTTTTAATAACCTAATTATATAAATTTGTACTAAATAAAATGAAAAAAGTCATTTTGAAACAGATTTTTGTTGCGTTTTTAAGATAGAGCCAAAACTAAAATATTTTAAAACATATTATAAGTCATGTAAATAATTTATCTTATCACAGATTCCTTTAAAATACAACCTGTATTTTGTTACTCGCCCCTGGCAAAAAGGCGAAAGCAAAAAACTTAATAAACAAGTCTTGCCTTAATTAAAAGGCAAGGAACCATGAGGTGTAATGGAAGCTACCCAAATCAGAAACAAAAACAACTCGGGTTCATAGCAAAAAGAACGCTGCACATTTCGAAATTAAAAATAAATTATGGCTTTTTTTAACAACAATAACAGATTAAAACTTTATTTTGTAGTCTACACCGTCAAATTTAACTGGTTGATTATTCGCAACCTAGTGGTAGTATTCATGAAACTGAACAACTTTCCCTAAGGAACATAGGTTACAATCTTAAAACTAAAATTCAACTTTTCATACAAACTTCAGTCACGTGACCGGCCACTTTGTTTATGTTCTTTATTACACAACTAGCGACCCGCCCCGGCTCCGCACGGGAAAATGGTTATTGTGGATTATTCTTAAGTATATTATGCATGTATTATACATATAAACCTTCCTCTTGAATCCCTCTATCTATTAAAAAAAACCGCATCAAAATCCGTTGCGTAGTTTTAAAGATTTAAGCGTACAAAGGGAGGGACATAGGGAGAGACATAGGGACAGAGAAAGCGACTTTGTTTTATACTATGTAGTGATTTAACAAAATGGTGATCCTTAGAACTAGTTTACAACGGCGAACTTATCTCTAAAAGAGATCTCTTCCAGCCAACCAACACAGTGGTGGAAAACGGAGTAGACAATTGCAATATACCTACATAAACAATAAGTCCTTATTATTATATTATTATTACCTCGCGCTATAAATATATATTTACAAATCATACCTTTGCGCTCTAGCTTATGTAAAAATCACAAACCCTACAACAATAGTAATGAGCGCTCTGAGAAATTGGTTTAGTATATTTTCCTCTCTTCTTCTTTCTCTTGCATCTGTTTTTTTTTTTTTGTTTCGCAAGTAAGGGAGATAGATACAACCACGTGCATTCATTTCATTATGAAATCTGTCAAGTAAAATAAATCATCGTAGCAGATGCTACGCAAAGTGCTACGTCGTAGCAAGCTGCTACGTGTTTTTACGTGTGCTTTCGTGTGTTATTTTTATTCTTTCTTGGGTGCTTATTTTTCCAATATTCAAGTTTGAAATGTAGTAATTTATCGCACTTTGAAGGTAGACCTGCGAAGTATTTTTTATTTATTTGTAACTAATCCAAAAATACCTTTTGCAATCTGAAAGTAGAACAAAATATAGGTGTTTTCAATCCCCAGCGCAGGTAAGCAAATAATAAAATCATTTTCCTCTTCAAAAGTGGGGAACTACAAACTACCCTCCGAAAAACATTTCCTCCCCGAGCCATTCGAGGACAGCCCGAGCCGATAAATTACGACGATTGGTAATAATAGTCACTAGTGATGCACCTAACAGGCTGTTAGTAGCAGCTAACCTGATTGCATTTTTACAATATACGAAAAAATACATACAACGTAAGATATTATTGGTTGTTTAACCACAAAATAGTGGTAGTACTCAATGAACTTTTCCTAAGGAACATGGGTTGAAGTTTGAAAAATAATATTTAACTTTTCATATAAACTTCAATCACGTGACCGGCCACTTTGTATGACAAGTTGATATTTACTTTTGAGCTATCAACCTATGTTCCTTAATAATTTATTTGGAAGACTAGCTGTCTACCCGCTGCTACGCCCGCGATGTTATTTTTCCCGTAGGAACAAGATATTTTCCCGTGATAAAAAGTATCTAAGATATTGAACGGGGATAAAAGGTACTACTGTGCTAAATTTCATTCCAGATCTGATCGGTCCAGCAGTTTCGAAGATTAAGCCGTACAAACAGACATAGAAACAAAAAAATATATGAAAAATCTGGATTTGTTCTATTTCTCTTCTTACCACCCCCTGACTCGGTTTTCAGCATTTTTTTTCTATGTACAGATATGTGATCTCTACAGTTTTATTATATTATAGAATTATAGATATAGATAGATAATTTAGGGAATTCAGTCAATATCCCTTTTCGGATATACTACCCTTGACCGATTTCAGCCGCTTTCGGATATAATGCACACAAGAACATCACTATCGTCGGTAATAAAAAGCAATCTTAGTGAGTTTTGGCCGCCCAATGTTTTTACTCGCTGCCAACAGCCCGAGCAGGATTCACTGGAAAAATTAATCCCACGTTTTCGTTCCGATTAAAAATACATGGTTGTATCACGAATTGCACGGTTTATACATTCGTTTTGCTTACTCTTGACTCTACATTTTTCATTGTGTTCTATATTTTTAAATACTTTATTGGAGATAGAAAATTACAAAGGAAATGTTAACATGAAATAGTGTGTAATTTTTTTAGGTGGCATTAATTTCTAGCATAGCGATAGCGAGCGATTTGTGTAAAACTCTTACTTAAAATATTCTGCTCTCAGCACTTCTTTCGGCTGTGTTTGTTTTTTGAATTGACCTATGCTTGTGTCGAAAAAGTACGACCAATCAAGCTTGACTTGTTCTTTCGGCTGGCAACAGTTCTACAGTTTCTAAAGCCTGACCAAAGAAATAAGAATCCTGCTCTGGGGCGCCACGTGTATATTTTTACGACTATGGTATCAATTTTCCTTATAAAATTAGTTCCATTGAAATTACGCAATATGGCGAGGTTTCTTACTTCTTTGGTCGGGCTTTACTAGTTTAAGGTCTCTAATTTTAAGTTTCAAACATGTTGTTTACCTCTGAGTCCGGTCAATAAACAAATGTAGAGTGCGTCTAAGCGATTTCTTCAGAAACTTCACATTTAATCTGTATGTTTTTCATGTTGTGGGTTAGTAAATTATGATTATTATTAATTTAATATTTTTTTGGCATGTTATAGAACTAGTTAATTTATATGATTAGAGTCGTGTATACTAAGCAGGTACCAAAGTTATTTCGATTTACGAATTTATATGTACGTTTATTCGACGCTAAAGAAATCCAAAGGTTGTGTGGGAAGTTGACCAACCCGTACAGGCCCAGCGTTGTCGACCTAAGCCTATCCAGAGTAGACTCGAGTCCCGTGGTGGGGACATCTATGGTATATCACAACAGCGGGCTTTCTGTGTAACGTGCGAAAAGCTCCAAAAGCTGTCAAAAGCGACATTGTGACAGGTCTACTATAGCTCTAATGTTACACTAACTTTCCGCCCCGCGGCTCCGCCCGCGCTATTGATTTTTCCCCTAGTAATGAGGGATTTTCCCGCGGTAAAAGTTGCGCAGTGTAAGATGTATAAGCTATATTATTGTAAATCCATTGAGTACTTTTTGCGTGAAAAAGTAACAAACCTCCATCCATCCATATATACAATACTTCCATCCTCACAAACTTTCACTTTTTTAATAATATATCAAAAGAATATGTAACTGAGTTAACTAAGTGATGTAAATATCCTAAAATTAAGAATAAATATTTGGAAGTAGGATGTACCTAGTAAAATTTTGGGACATCTCACACACGACCATCTGACCCCAAACTAGGCAGAGCCTGTACTATGGGTGTCATTATACGAACAGAAGCAGGAGCGACTGAAAAACAGCGTTTAGCTCTCTCCGAGCTAGACATATGCTGAGTCGATACCTTTTTTCGCTGTTGTGCTCTATTGATGTAGACGCATACGAAACGATTTTATGCTTATAAAAACATTATGTATTTTTTCTACATTTCAGTGTGTAATTTGTCGCAACAGTGCAAATAAAATGTGTTTTCTTTCTTCTTTCTACATAAATATACAATTATAAGAGACCGTGTGCTTTGAAGGCAGACTACCCGGAGCCATCAAAGCAGTAAGCCTGCAGGATTCAGTTAGTTTTACATGATTACTAACATTCCTAATACAAACTGCTGCAATACAGACGACCAGTTATTCCAGTGGGAGCTATCTCGAAAAAACTAGGGACCTATTAATTTTTCTTGGCACTAGGTTGTTTATCGGCACCGTTTGCGGCCGCCGTGAGGGACCCAGGGGAAATTAGCGACGACGCGAGCTCGGCCGCGCGAGAACGGGAAAACACCCAATTTTGAAGTTTTAAAGCTCTAGTATTGCCAGGGCAAACGACTTATACTGTTTTAGATGATCTTAGCAGCGTGGTGGGTACTCGACAAATAAATGATTTTCTTTTCTATTCTAGAAATTAGATGGAAAAGGTGATTGGCGAGTAACATATAAGCAAAGACACGCACTTTTCTCTAACAGGGTGAGCAGAGACTTAGTAAGCTCACAGGAAGCCCAAACTAAGACTACCTTTAGCAAAGTGTTTGTGCTTTGCTACGCATCTAAAATAAGATATATCAGTCTGAACAGGACTGCCAGGCTTTCGCAATGTATGCGCTGCTGTAATGAAGAAGAAGGTAAGCTCCGACATGTCGCCTGTCGCTGCAACAAGCGACACCGTGCACCTAGTAACACTGTACCAGAGCACCACTACTTTTAAGTTTATATAAGCAGATTTTTACCATAAATTATGTGGCAGCTAGCCTAGTTAGTATTGGAAGCACAGGGTCGCGGGCTCGAACTCCGCCCATGGCAAACATTCGTGTGATGAGCACCTACCGCCTTCTGCCTAGTTTGGGTTCATATTTCATGTGTGAGATGATCCCAAATATTTCTTATTATTCATTAATTTAGTTTAGTCTGTAAGTAAGTACTTCAAATTGTTTAGCAAAATATTACAGGTGCGATCTGGCAACACTAGACGAACGTTGCGCACTGGCAGCTTCAGTTTCTTTTTAATAGGGGAATAAAAAAGTTATGGCGAGATGCGGTTTCTAATTTAGGGGCCTGCCAACGTCGACTCTATTGGATTATAAACAGAAAGCACTTTTTGAAATGCCTATAAAGAAAATCATGAAGGCGCGATCACCTATTTGATTCTTTTAATGGTCCTACTAATACAATAAATGTGAAAGTCTGACTGTTTGTAACTTCGTCAGGAGAAAACAGCTTAACAAATTGTTATATAAAATGTCTTATCTAAACTAGCCTAGATTATCCCACTGTTGGACAAAGGTCTTTCTCATATTCTTCTACATTTAAGCAATTTAAAGCCTGAATTCTGAACAGAGAAATAAAAAAAACTGCTCTGTGGGCGCCACGTGTATATGTATTTTTACTGGCCAAATATTTTCATTATATTAGTACCAAATAAATGCCTTCACAATCTGTTCAATTGAAACTCCGCAATAGTGCGAGGTTTTTTATTTTTTTGGTTGGACTTTAATAACATTATAGTGTGTACTAAAATTGAATTTATCATCAACTTGTAAACAAATAACATAAAAATACAAAAGACTATACACTTCTTGGAAAAAATCAATGCTAAGATAAGGTATCTACTACGGTTAGAAACTACGAGTATTAGCATAATTCCTACTACTCTAAATATTTCTCTCGATTATAGTTGTAATTGAATAGGTAAACTCTGTTGCACATTCTCTATCTCCCTCAATCTTTCTCGAAAGGAAACAAAAAAATGTTCACAGAAAATATCAAGGTGAGTATCGATATAAAAATATATTATGAACACGAAAGAAACGAGAAAAATAGAATATTTATCGAGTAACGCTCTAAGGTCCCACACATACAGGCAACATTAGAACGGCGACAATGCTGTGTCGCAAATGGCTTTTAAAAAAATACTGAATTTCCTGAGACAATGACGTCGATTCGATTTTAAAATAAGCTTGTCTTTTCTGTGATGCCATCTATAATTAGAAAAGGGCCCATAGAAAACCTGCGTCGCGGTTTATGATTGCGGTATAAGCTGAATGTGGCCCTTTTATTCTGACATCATGCATGACATGACGCATCGTTCGGCACTTTCATTGCTTTTTTTGTTTTTAATTTGTTGTGTTTTTATTGTGCCAAATTTTTGTATTTTATTAATTTTTGTGGCGTCATTAATAATAAATGTTTCTTTACTTTTATAATTTTAAGATCACAATCCGTATTGCGTGGTATATATAGCTTAGTTTTGGCAAGAAATAAAACAAAGAAACATTCTATTGCATGTATTAGGTAATCGGTTAGTATTTCCTCTAGCATTCTACTTATGTGGTTCAAGGCCCTCTGATTTTATATACTTATAACAATGACATATAAAGATAATAAACTTAAAATAAACAAGTGCTCGTAAAAAGTCTAGATCTAAAACTGTGATCCGAATTTTCGTAGCTACTCTACTACACTGCGGAAGCTAACTGCTTTTCAACTGCAATGTTTAATCACTCCTATGTTGTCCATCTGTAGAGGCCCTCGCGTCGAATGCGACTTAGTAAATGGAAAGTACCAGGTGGGGTGTTGATACCAAGTGAAGATATTTTAACAAAATGTTATCAATATGCGACCAATAAGGGGGTGAACCACGGGTTGGGATTGGATAATGTGGAACCCGCTTTTAGAATATGTACAGCGATGATTAAGCCTTTTTTTACCCGACTACGCCGAAGCAAAAAGGAGGGTTATGATTTTGACCTGTATGTATTTATCTTTACTAAGAAGAAAGGTTTTTTAGTTTGTTTGTTTGCATGGAATAGGCTCCGAAACTACTGAACCGATTTCAAAAATCCCTTTACTGTTGAGAAGCTACATGATCCTTGAGTTACACTATATTTTATTATACAATGTTGATCCGAGTCAAAAATGTAGAAGTTACTCAAGGAATTTTCATTATTACTACAGAGTTTTTCAATTTTCGCTTTTTTTTTTCTCACAATTAATTGGCTTTCTCTTCTAGTGTGTATTGTGTAGATTGGGTATTGGGTATTGGATGCGTTCCAAATGGGCGTCATAAAGCAAGCCAATAGCATTCAATAAAGGAGTATTGGAAACGAATATATTGACATTGTGTACGCCGCTTTACAATGTTAGTGCGACCAGTTCAACTGTTCCTCTTCAAAATACTCGTATTTCTGTACAGTCAAGAGCATGTCAAGCTCAACATTCTGTCCTGTATTCTACATAAATACAGAGTGAAGTATTAAGTGCCAGCTTAATATTCTCTTTACTGTACTTACTGGCCGCAATGCTAGACTGTTGACTATCTTGTGCAAAGCAAAATTTACCTAAGTTTCCTAAGTAACACAGATGGCTCTCATCGTATTTCCGTGCGTGGGAATGGATAATTACCCGCTGTAAAAAAAGTTCTTACCAACCTTAAAATACTAGCTTTATCCTGATAATAACGAATAGAACAAAAATAACTATAGAGAATATACATAAATATGTACAGAAACCAGCACATGCGGTTGGACATTCGCTCTACGTAACTAACCCCTGCCGCTTAGGAATATACGGCGCTCTCAAGATCAACATGTGCAGCCGCTTTCTTTATTTTCAGCACGTTTTATTTACGCATTTCATTATTTTACGCTTTGTCTCTTCTGTTGGTCTGCTGGAAGATATTTCTTCGGGAATAAGTAGGACTGTGTCGTCTCCCTTCCATATTTTATCTTTATATTCTTCTATCTATATAATAAAACCGTAGCGGTCAAATATCTGTACGTAAATAGAAAAAAATGCTAAAAACCGAGTCAGACAGTTGTAAAAAGTGAAGAAGATCATATCCAAATTTTTTAATTTTTTTTTGTTTCTCTGTTTGTCTGTTTGTACGAGCTAATCTCTAAAACTCTTGGACCGATTTGAATAAAATTTTGCATGGTGGTACCTTACATCCCCGGTCAACATCTTAGATAGTTTTAATCCCGGAAAATTAAAAAGTTCCCGTGGGATGGTTAAAAAACTATAGTAGCTCATACGGCTTAGCATATTGTACGGGCTTAGATATCTCCGAAACTGTGGGACCGATTTTATGAACTTTTGCAAATATCCCCGGTCAACATCTTGGATACTTTTAATCGCGAAAAATTAAAGACTTCCCGTGGGATAGTTAAAAATTACTACGGAAAAGTCTAAAAACAACGCGGGCGTAACCGCGGGCAGACAACTAGTTGTAAATAAGTAAATTCTGTTATTCATGGTCTAAGAAAACAAGGTCTAACCACTAGACCACGTGACTGACAAAAATCTACGTCATCTTGCGCTGTTCGTCCTTGTCGAATGCGTGTTAATAGACAAGGATGAACAGCGAAAAATGACGTAGGCTCGTGTCAGTCACGTGGTCTAACGGTTAGATCTTGTTTTCTTGGACCATGCTGTTATTGTATTCAGTTTAAAATTAAAATCTCGTTGGTCAAAGCGTTAATAGAATCTTTTTCATGTCACTGGCTAATCAGACGCCCGCCAAAAATAGTTCGATCAAATGTCAATCTTGTCTCACTGGCGTTCCAATTTAGAAAGTTACAAACAAAAGATGGTCCCCAAACACTGAACCATTATTATGACGTTTAAAAACAACTATTATCGTGTGAAGAAACGTGTTATTTTGTATAGATATAGATACGTTTGTGCCTCGCGTTTTAAATATATAACTACCTAAAATATGCATCGAAATTAGTTGTAAAATAAACCATGAAAGCGACTAACAGTTCACGGAATCGACAGGTGTACAGTGTTGGTAACTATTTGATGACTGGCAAAGTGTTAGGTAAGGGCCACTTCGCCAGAGTTGAGGAGGCAACCCACAGGATCATAGGAAAGAAGGTAATTTGCTCGTGAACTTTATAAAATTTGGTCCAAAGTCAACTTCAGGGCAGTATTTGAATGTAACGTTGATCGCGTCATTGACCGTGTATGTATATTTAGTGTTGTCAATGCGGTTGTTGTGCGGGATTATTTTGTGTGGCAATTTAAAGTTAAGATTAATACCATTGATAATTTAGTACCCAGCCACTCACGGGTTATTTGTATTTGGTGGTCAGTTCTACATAATAATATCACTTTTTTTTAAGTGCAAAGTTTGTAAAAAACTGAACTCTTTCTGAATGAAAATTATCATTCCTCACAGCCTGAAAAAACCGGTTATAGAACTTTTGTAATCTTAATGATTTTATACATTGGGTATTTAGGTAGGTCTGCTGATAAAATAGATGTATTATTCTTAATATTATGTCTTTTGAAAATTAATGTTCTCCAAACTGAACTACCATTTTTTTTTTCGCCGGGCTGAAAGATGGACGTCAGGCATATGGGAGAAGAAACTCTACAGAGCAGTTTAAATTCTAGGTTGCGATGAAAACCTTTCAAGCTGTTTTTTTTCTAGGTTGTGCTTGTAAGGTATTCACATAAACATTCTGGATTGCGATCAAAATTATTGACCTGACACTCGTTAAAGTTATTCCATGGTCTAAGAACACTCCGACGACGTGCCTACGCCTAAGCCTACGTCATCCATCATGATGTCTATCCTTGTCGAATGCGTGTTATTCGACAAGGATGAACAGCATGATGACGTAGGCTTGTGTCAAGTCACGTGGTCCGAATGCAAGACCTTGTTTTCTTAGACCATGAGTTATTTCTATACTAGGTTGTGATCAAAATCATAAACCTGACACTTAAAGATTCTGGATTGCGATCAAAATCATCAACCTGACAGTTGGTGTTATTTAAATTCTAGGTTGCGATCAAAATCATCGACCTGACACTGATCAAGGAAGAATACGCTCGGCGCAATCTCCACAGGGAGCCAAGGGTGATGGCGCGGCTGCGGCACCCGTGTATAGCGGCCCTATACGAAACCATGATGGTGAGTTTAACCTCCTTATCTGTCATGTCATGATCGCCTGGTACATGGTCTAAGAAAACAAGGTCTAACACTCCGACCACGTGACTGCCACGAACCTACGTTAATTCTACGTCATTTTGTCTGTTCTTCCTTGTCGAATGCGTGTAATAGACAAGGATGAACAGCGCAAAATGACGTAGGCTTGTGTCGGTCACGATCGGTCTATGGTCGAGTGGTAAAAAACTCGCCTGATGTTACGGAAGTTCCGGGTTCGAATCCCGGTGGGGTACTTGTCGAACACTTTCCCCATTTTGGTTAGGATATTGCTGGCTGTATCACCTGAAATATGATTTCGTGCTTCGGAAGGCTCGTAAAGCCATTGGTCCCGTCTATTCTCTTACGTAGTCGTAATATGAGCCACGTTGGAAGCTTTAAGCGGCTCAATATTTCCGACACCAGGGTTTGTGAGCCTCGAAACCCCGTGTGGGTTTCGTAAGCAAGTAAGCAAGCAACTCAAAACTGCAAAATTCCAAAGGACTTCTCACGTTCCAGCACGGCCCCCGACTGTACGTGGTGATGGAGGCGGCCGGCGGGGGGGACCTGTGCGCACACGTGCTAGCCGCTAGGGGCCCCTCCCGGGGGCTCCCTGAAGCGCGAGCGAGGGCCCTGGCAGCGCAGCTCGTGTCCGCCGTCAGACACATGCATGCTAGGGGCGTCGTGCACCGGTTAGTATAAGAAATTCTTGAAAGCAGGGTAGCCGACAGGAGTACATATCTCATTCCGTCCGTAGTTCAAGTATGATCGACCGATCTCTCCGAGAGGCGCAAGGCCTGCCATGTCCTGCTGTGTTATTGTTAGTACGCTGCCGTTCGGCAATGGCAAAATACTGAACCCTTATAGATTCGTCATGTCTGTCTGTCTGTCTGTCCGTCCGTATGTCACAGCCACTTTATTCCGAAACTATAATAGCTATTCTGTTGTAACTTGGTAAGTAGATGTATTCTGTGAACCGCATTAAGTTTTTTACACAAAAATAGAAATAAAACAAAAATACTAGAATACTTAGAACTAAAAATAAAATAAAAAATTTTCATCAAACCTGTACATATTATGGGGTATCTATGGTTGATAGGTTTTCAAAAATGATATTGAGGTTTCTAATATCATTTTTTTTTCTAAACTGAAGATTTTACGCGAGAAACGCTTCCAAAGTGGAAAAATGTGGTTCCCCCCCACCTGTAACTTCTAAAATGAGAGAATGATAAAACTAAAAAAAATATATGATGTGCATTATTACCATGAAAACTTCCAACGAAAAATTCAACGAGATCTAGTAAGTAGTTTTTTTTAATACGACATCGTAAACCGCAATTTACCTTTCACTATTATTAAAACATCGATCAAAGTTACAACGAACTACAAAAACTTTTATATTATGTTACTTGCTGCTACGGAAACCTTCATGGGCGTCTTCGACTCGCACTTGGCCGCTTTTTTTAGCTAGTGCTGTGCGATTTGAATTGCTTTTTATTGTAAAAAATTTTTTATTGTAAGCTGTGCTAAAGTTACTGTTTTTTGAGTTATATAGGGACAATTATTCTGTATACTGTGATCCAACATAGCAGGCTGAAAGATCACATTCCTTGTGTGCAAATGTACTATGCACAAAGTTCTCTCTCAAATATTTATCAGACCTTGCAATACGTCCAATGAACAGAGGCAGAATAGTACCGGCTGTAAAGGGATTGTATGAGGGCAATATTGCAACGAGACTTTTATTCAAACACTTAAATAACCAGCTTGAAAGGTCACAAAAGGACTACTTACCACTTTCGTGTGAATCCTTTGGCTCCCCTAGAGCTGTAAAACCAATTCTCAATTCTTTCACATGCTCGAAATAATTCGAAATTCAATACCTACCTTTTTTTCCAGTGACTTGAAAATGGAAAACATCATGCTGGACAGCACAAAACAGTTTATCAAGATCGTCGGTAAGTTGTTTTTTTAAAATCCATCTATAGTTATCACTATCACTATCACTACATAGTATAAAATAAAGTCGCTTTCTCCGTCCCTATGTCCCTATGTCCCTATGTCCCTCCCTTTGTACGCTTAAATCTTTAAAACTACGCAACGGATTTTGATGCGGTTTTTTTTAATAGATAGAGTGATTCAAGAGGAAGGTTTATATGTATAATACATGCATAATATACTGAAGGATAACCCACAATAACCATTTTCCCGTGCGGAGCCGGGGCGGGTCGCTAGTTAAGAATAATGAAATGACTGAAATGTACAGAAGCCAGCACATGCAGTTGGACATGTTCACCTTGAGAGCGCCCGTATTCCGAAGCAGCAGGGGTGAATTTCGTAGTGGAAATGTCCAACCGTATGTGCTGGCTTCTGTACCTATGTACGCGCGCATCACTTCGAAGCGACGGAACCGATTTCAATAATTCTTTTTTCGACTTTTTGCAGAGGTAAAACACGTCACTTTATCTAATTTCCGGGAAGGTTCTTATTTTTTTTTCTGTTCGGGTTTTAGTAGCAAAGAGCCTGAATTCAGCGGAACGACAAGAAAAGATCGAATGTGTAGGAAATGCAACGTTTTCTTAATCATCAGGCACCTATTTCACGGGAGGCAAATGTCAAAAGACGAAAGGGACGCCGTTAGGCGCAAGATTGAGCGCGGTTCATTTGTATCTCACTCTAACGCATAAGTGCGTCCCTTTCGTCTTCTGTCTTTTTACCGTGAAATACCCCTCTACCGACGAGCATGCATGAGGAGATTAATGAATGTGGATGAAGCGAAAGAAGTGTGTCTGGCTGCGTATAGGCCGAAGGTCGTGGGTTCAAGTCCCGCCGGAAGGTTTACGTTTTTGGTTGTTTTCTATGAATCTAAAAAATATATAGTATACCCCTCTAATGTTGCAGACTTCGGTTTGTCCAACATCTGGAGCGCGGGCGGAGCGCTCAGGACCCCGTGCGGTTCCCTGGAATACGCTGCGCCGGAGTTGTTCGTTGACGGCCGGCGGTACGGCCCCGAAGTGGACCTTTGGAGCATGTGGGTGACTTTCGCACTTAAATAAAAATCGTAAAGCCCGACTAGAGAAATAAAAAACCTCGCCATATTGCGGAATTTCAAGAGAACTAATTTTATAAGGGAAATTGTTGCCATAAACAAAAATATTCATGTGGCGCCCCCAGAGCAGTTTTTTTATTTCTCTGGTTAGGCTTTACACAAAAACGCCCAATGGAAAATATGATGTAATTTGTATTCCCTCAAATTTTCCAAATAAAGTATGACATTTCATAAGAAGCTTATTTGACTAGCCATTCTTGTAACTATCACTACAGCCCCTCTAACATGCCCGGTCCACGCGTGATAGACATAATTTTTTTCGTGCGTATTCTCTTATCCTATTGGAGGATATTTCAATATGGCGGGATTCTCGCGCGACAAACTTTTGTCATAGCACTGCATGTTAAGCCCGGTGATGTTTACAGATATATTGGTCAATCGGTAAACGTTGCTAATTGCACACATTCATTTCAGAGGTGTGATAGTATACGGGATGGTGACGGGGGGCCTCCCGTTCACGGGCGCTGAGGGGGGGTCGGGGCGCTCCCGGCCGCAGCTGCGGGCCGCCATAGCGCGCGGCTTCACCAGGAAGCAGAGGTCGGCGCTAGCTTGCGTCTCTAACGGTATGAAATCTATCTAGAAGACATGCATGCGTATGCATAAATAAAGCCCTCTGATGTCATCTATCATCCAATTTTATCATCAGAAAAGTGCCCTAACATATTTTAATACGGTGCAATAGCCTAACAAACGAACAAGAGCAAAGAGTTTGGAAAACATTGTACCTACTGGCAACAAAGTTACTTACATAGAAAAAAAAAAGTATCAAATTAGGTAAAATCCCACAGACGTGTAAATCCATAGAATCGGGGTTGCCACGATGTATTTTTTTGAAATTTCCCGCGTTTTTTCATTGTCTACTTTCAATTCTTCTTCTATCTTCTTAGATATGATTTATATGTTGTGTAAGATGGTTGATGGTTGTGTTGCAGCAGGCCTCTCACTCCATGTACTTGCGCAACGCCCCCCACATACAATCATACTGAATGTGTAACAATGTAAAGTCAACCTTAAAAGCTATGCCATACGGTCGAAAATTACTTGCTATAATAATTGATTGCTTTTTGACTTTGCAGTATCCTGTTTAAAAGCTACAGTAAATACGAGAAATAAAACAAGTATTATAATTAACAAAGCTTATTTATTCATAAAAAGATAGAAAATTTACTGACGAGATAGAATTGTTTTTGATAACAGTGGACCGCAAGCCAGTAGAAACACATTTATTTCTATTACTAATACAGGTGGAATAAAGAATAAGGTCAAACTGTTAATACTGACTTGTGGACTTCTGTACGTCCTTTATTATAGGAATTACTAAACTATCATTGAAATCAGTAGACCGCAAGCCAGTAGAAACTTTTATTTTAATTACTAATACAGATGGAATAAAGATCAGGGTCAAACTGTAACTACTGACTTGTGGGCAACTGCACGTCCTCATATTACATTACAATAATTATATAACACTATACACACTTTGCTTCAGTTTCTTGACATTCGGATACCCATTTAGCGGTGGCAACTGTAACAAAATAAATATTAATTAATTCATCAAATTAAATTTCACGTTGAGATAACAATGCCCGTACCCTTCACGATGTTTTTTCCGTATCAACGCGCTAGGCCTAGGTTCAAGGCTCCCTCGAGCCGCCCCTAGACGCGTGGGTACCTACATGACTACTTTGGGGTAGAGCCATCCGCAAGTCCGGTGAAGCTTGATTGGTCGTACTCCATCGACACAAGCAAAGTTCAATTTTAAAAAATTGATGCAGTCTTAATATACCTATTTTCAACAGTCGCGTTAATTATCCTAATTATAAGCTGCAGTACATTTTAGGCCCTTAAATAGTCAAAATAGCAGTCAGTAAAAAACACTTGTCAAGTAAAATTCTAAACATAAGCTAGTCGAAGTTGCTTTTGATAACATTTCTAATACGTCACATAACCACAGAATAAGTCATACATATAACCAAGAAGGCAGAAACTTTATTTATGGGTGGATTTTGGTTTGTTTTTCAACAGCATACATATTTAAACATTAAAAGTAAATATATCTGAAGTACGCTAACTGATACATATGCCAATTACAGGTGCGTACAGCATAACAATAGTAAGTTGGTTGGTGGAAGTATTATTTGTAGCATGTGCTAACCAACTACTATCAACTAACTTGTCCAGTACATCCACGCTTTTATCAAGAAGGGACCCCTTTAAGGGCTTTGACATGAACTTGTAACATCCATTACATATTCGTTTTTCACCTTATCTATTAATCTGTCCCTTGGATTCAGCTACCCTATTATTCTCAGGAGCGCTCTTTTCACAAGCTATTAAGTCATAATTTTGGTTCTAGAATGCCGGACCTTCGTACAGTCTCTCCTGGAACCGGTGGTGGAACAACGAATGAAGATTGAGGAGGCGGCGCGACATCGCTGGATCAGGCGGCCCGGCATGAGGATGAAGATACACCCCCTAGCCAACATCGAGCCTAAGGTCAACAGAGAGGTACGAATACCTGCTACCTAGAGCAACTAGGGGGCCATTAGGTGTAGACATCGCTGGATCAGCTAATGTCAACGAGAGTGGTACGAATATCTGCTCCCTACAACCCAGACAGTACTGCAGCTCTCATCTACGCAAGCAACAACTTCTCACTCAACACTTGCGATCCTAAATTAACCTATCCGAACGTGGGGATTATGCACAACACCTTCCACTCAAAAGGCTTTAATCCAGAAATGAACTTTCGCTTAGTTACTAACTTAACATGGAATCTTTTGATGTAAAATTGTCATTGTTATGTCGAAAAATGTTACAATAAAACCTAACAATACCTCTTTCCAGATGTACAAAACGATATCAGAAACCTGCGGCCAAACCATCATAGACGTAATAGCCCAAATCAAAGCCGAACCCTTTGGCACAGTAGCCGGCATGTACAACATCCAAACCCACTTACACCAAATCCAAGCCGTCCCAGGAGTGGACTTGCTCTGGACTTCCAGCGTCCAAGAACCGAGACCAACCTCCCCACCCGAATACAAAGCCCTTGAAATGAGACCAGAACTACCTTCAAGCAGCAAAACGGTACTACATACCAACGGCTTACCACCACCGCAACGGAAAATGATATTCACTTCGACAACAAGGCAAAACGGATATACAACCAAGCCAGAGACATCCTTACAATCCAGACAAACATCAGGAGTACAGACCATAGCACCTAAAGCTCCAACAAGACCGATGGTGACAACAGCGTCTCAAGTCACGAAGGAATTGTTAAACCAACCTAAACCTTTAACGAAACCATCGCCGCAAATCGACAGAAACTTCAGAACAGAACCTAGGAAGCAACCTTCGCAAAGTCCTAGTCCACGGTTCAGTTTAACCAGACCGTTAACAGGGATTTATGGTATGAAGAAGCCTGCGTACGTTTATGACAGTGGGGATTGCGGTTTGGATCCTAGATTGCCGAGTATCGACGAACATTCCAACACGGACCTGAACGATAAGAATAAGAAGACGAGGGTTCCTTTCACGAGGAAGACGACCTATGAAGAGGAGAGGCGGTTGAACAGTTGTCCTAACAGGATGGGTGACGGCAAGAGGAACGATTTCTTCAAGCGGTCCGGCGATAGCTCTTTAACTAAGTAAGTATATTCCAGGATCGGGAATACATAGACTTCCTTTTATTTCTGACACTAGGTTATTTAGTAAAAAATAATCCTTATGATGAAGCCTATCGATCGGTATGATAAAACTACAGGATTTTTTTTTTCGTGTAGCGGGTACAACTCCCAACCATGTAATTATTAAAAAAGTATGAATGCAGTTTTAACAGTTTTTTTTAACTAAAATAGTCATCTTATAGTAAAATGTTCTATCTACAATATTTAAGGTATTTTCCCTCCATGTGGCATAGCCGTGGGACGCCCTGTATATACGCGCGTAGTGATCGGTCAACGACACGACGATCGAATGACGCTGAATGTTTACAGAGCTCCACATGTCACTTCCTCTAGTGATATATATTTCGTGATTATAAATTTATAACGTATGTATGTCTCCAGTTGGCGAACGGGTATGGCAAACACCTCTGCGCGGATCCTACTTCAGAGCAACGCGACTACCATCAAACGAGCGTCTTTAGGGTACGTTTTATTTTCATCATAAAGTACAATAGTAATTAAAAAATTTTAGATTCATAGAAAACAACCAAAAACGTAAACTTTCCGGCGGGACTTGACCCCACGACCTTCGGCCTATACGCAGCCAACGTGCTACAAACTACACCACGGAGGGCATAGTGGCAGCGCCGAAATTCGTTCTTGCTTGTTTTCTATTAATCTATGACGTCACCATCATAATAGGCAACCACTTGGCACGTGACAGCGTGCTGTGGCGACATCTGTGGGAATCCTTTCGAATTATTTCCACTCAATCCGTCTTAACTATTTAACACAAGATCGAACGATGTACAAGTAGTATATGGTTGATTATCGTGTGGGATTCGAGGTAAACCTACTTCACAAACCCAGGTGCAAGAATTATTGAGCCGACTAAGGCTTCTGGTGCAACTGACTAGTTAAGTAGATAGTAGCCTAGCCGTACGTACAGAAGCCAGCAAATGCGGTTGGACATTCGCACTAAGAAATTCACCCCTATCGCTACGATATAAAGGCGCTCTCAAGGTCAACATATCCAGCCGCATGCTTGGCTACTGTACATTTGTGGCTAGCTTTTAATTTTTCTTGGGAAACATAAGGAAGGAAAAATATTAAACAGGAAAAGTTTCAAGATAGAAAGATGTTTGAATGTTTAATTTATTATAGGGATAAGAATGTCTCATAAGGCTTATTTTAACCTTTTCACCGCAGCAATTTTATTGGTGACAGGATCTCCACGCCACGGAACATCAATTTAGCCTTTTACTGACATTATTTTTATGACGGATTAATCCGTCGTTGGCGGTCAACCTGATGTACGGATGTATCCGCCATTGGCGTTGAAAAGGTTAAATTATTTTGATTCCAATCCCGAGAGCAGAAAACCAATCTAATAAGATGTATTTTGTTTTGTAGGAACATTGTGAGTCCACATTCGTCCACGAACAGCCAGTGCAAAAGCGAAAGAGCGATGCCGGTAAGTTTGACATTTCATTTTCATAATTGGACACCAATTTTGTTTAGCTTGCTTTTGACCACTCGTTGCAATCGAACGATCCAAAAATGCCGTTGTTCGTAAGACCGAGCGTAAATCAGTAGAAATTGAGCGATTTTAGCAACACGAACGATTGAGAAATAGATCACCGTCCATCATGTTGGAGAGCGCCCACGCGCGTCCAGTGTTGAGCGTCCTCTTATTCTATTCTACTCAGCTTCCTCCCTATCTGTTATCCAGGTGAGCTGGTTTTCGACTCGCTCCACAAGCAACAAGGACTCGTCGCCTCTCCAGCGACTCCGGCGCACCGCCCCCATGAAGTGACCTTAGCTGACCTCTACAACATGTTCCTTTTGACCGCATCTCACTACCAATCTATTTACCACATTGAGACTTATATGATAGCTTTGGAATTCTAAAAACATGTATTTTGTTCACATAACATCCATTATGGATTTTTCGTAGAAACGTTCGTAATAAACAGAACTATAAAGCCAATACTGTCCACGGCTGGACTAAACAGAGTAATTATTTAGTATTTAAAAAAATTAGGTTTTCCAAGTCGTTTTTTTAGGATTTTTTTTTGTTTGCTAAGTTGATTGATCAGACATTTTTTTAAATTGAAATATAATTTTACATACGGACTGACTGCCTGACTGCAAAAAGGCATAGCCACAAGTTTTTTAAGTTTTTAAGTTCAATATACGAAAAACAAAAGGAACATGTTGTACACATTTGTTTTCGAAGCATAAAGGACAATGAAACTTATTGCATTGCATTAGACTCGTTTTTTGTCTGTTATGCGCCGAAAATTGATTTTTTGAGTAGCTTATTTTGTAAGATGTTTTATTTCTCATAAAATCTTGATGTGACACCTCAATATGTAATTTTAAGTAAATAAAATAGTATACTATTGTGCAAGGCATCGACTGTATTTTGGATGGACTTTTTTTGATATGTTGTAGTAATATTTGCTGAATTTTACGTTTAGTTAGAACTAAATAATAGAGTGATATATTGTGCTTACACGCATTTTATTCAGAATACATATTACATTATGGAAAGTAAAAAATACAGCGGGTTTGATAGTGTCCGTAGTCGGTTGCATTACTTTGCATATTTAAGGAAATGATAGATTTTAGGCTGCGGGGCTTTAGGGCGTACACTGCGTCAGGCCGTGATCACGCGACGTGGACCCGCCGCGTAGCAAAATACATGTCGAGTGGTGAACGGACTGTACGACCGTTAGTAAAACAATCGCACCTTCCGGCACGCGGCGCGTGGTCATACCTGCTCTAGGCAGATTTAGACGACGCCAATTTTTACGCGCCTGAATTCACGCGCCACTTGCTAGCGCGGCAAGCCGGTCGTTTATACGTTGCCAGTTTTCTGCGCGCCAGTCTCACTGCAGTCATTGCGATAACCACACGTTGGAATCACAAAAAAATGAATTCGGGACAAATCCGCAAGTTTAAAACGCAATGCATAAAAAATCTATCCACGCTATTACGAGAAGAGCTGATTGATATGTTAGAGGTCGAAATATTGAAGAAGAAACGGAATTGGACGAGAATATGGATCAGTGACAGATGTCTCACTGGAGCCTCGGCTTTGATTTTAAAACTAATAGATAAGATAATAGTTTCGGCGGCATTTTGTCCGGAGAATGTATAGGCGACAGGATAGACACACTAGTTTACAGCAAGGTAGCGTGCAAGCGACTGGCGCGATGTGTTTACACGGGGCAGAAAACATGCGCGGGGGACGCGAGAGGCGCGGGCGGAGGTCACTGGCGCCAAAAAATAGCCGTATGCTCTATTCCGTGCCAGCGCTGGCGCGCCGCGAAATGCTGGCGCCAGTAGTGTTTACATGATACTTTTTTCGTGCAAGGACTGGCGCGCGAATTTAGGCGCGTAAAAATTGGCGTCGTCTAAATCTGCCTTTATATTTTACTGATTTCACAGCGCGCGCGAATACGCGTCGTGATCACGCTTGATTAAAAAATTCAATAGCTCTGAATGATGATCCTTTAGGTGTGATTGCTTCAGTATTCAGTTCTTGATAGTCAAAATGGATGTTTTCTCATGTGCCATTCAGAGTCTACTCCCGTACAAAGGTTAAGGTCAACTCTGCGGAATGTCAACACTTAGGTTCCATAAAAAATGTCACGTAGCATGAGGTTTCACAAGATATTAGCTCTGTCATGTTCGCTCGCTTAAGTTAAATGTGATAAAAAATATCTTGTCACAGTGTAATCTTTGAGGTAGTGTTGTTCCACTTATGCCCCTAGAGGTCGTGCCAGAGGTTAGGTACCATACAAAGGTCAAGGTCAACTCACTAACAAGGCTTGGGTTAAAGTTATCGTGTGTCCAGAAATCGATAGGCATTCGAGATAAAGATCAACAATACGGCGCAATATCATCGAGTCGCACAAGGCAAGGTCAATCACCTACAAAAGGTAAAGATCACAAATAGGAATTGGTTGTAACAATCAATTCATGATACGGTACGAATATCAGAGTAGGTCAAGGTCAATGACCTATCCGTACAATAAGTCAAGGTCAAACTCACAAATGGTACAGAGTACCTATCTCATATAAAGGTCAATGACCTTAAAGTCGAAGGTCAAGGTGAACTCACAGTAAGGTCGGTGCGGTCAGTATCCCGGCATGTGTCCTGGGTTGGCCATCGCCGCCATGCGGATGTAGTTGGTGTGGGGCTTGGCTAGAGGCGGGGAGTCCCCGGGAATGTTCTCGTTCTTGAATTCCGCCACGCACTTCCATTGGTTGAGGTATTGCACTGTAAAATAAAAAAAACAAGTGTTAAGGTTGCCTGGAAGAAATTGCTACTTAGCAATAAGGCCACCTACATGTACACTTTCTTTATTATTTTTTCGTGAATTGTATTGTTCTGTTTTATTCTGGTGTGCAATAAAGTATATTCTATTGTATTCTATTCTACACTTTGGCTATCCAAATCATCAAAATGGCAAATACGAGTATATTATTTTTAAACTTTTAACCGCCATGGTCTGAAATATAAGACTTAACAAATCGAGCTCACAACGCCGCCGTCTCATAAATAAGACTTATTTTGACTGATTGATACAGATTTTGTTTTTATGGCTGGCGGTGGGAGCAAGTTCTTAGAAAATATGCTTGGTGGTTAAAAGGTTAAGCTTAATAGCTATGAACATTTGTCTGTTGTTCAGGTACATAGGGACAGAGAAAACGACTTTGTTTTATACTATGTAGTGATTTAATGTATTAAATGAAATGCTTGTTGAGTTTGTACTCTCCTTAGACAAACTTATTTTCTGGTGGCTCAATAATTCCGACACCAGGGTTTGTGAGGTAGGTTAACACTTTAACTGTCCAAAGCATATTTTCTTCCCTATCACGAAATGTCCAACGTAGCGATAAGTTGATCTATGGTAGTCATTGTTTCTTGATTATTATTTATAGAATGACAACTACACTAGTGCATTATATGTAATGCACGGACGTATCAAGCAAGATCATCAGTGCATACATGTAATGCATGGACAGTCAAAGTGTTAACCTCGAAACCCACACGAAAAGAAAGCAGGTTTATTTTTGAAAAAGATGCGACACGATGTGGAGTTTCTTCTGGCCGTTTTTTTCCACGAACGCCACTTTTGAAAGGCCAACCATGGACAGTTGATATTTATTAGCTTTGACGTAGAAAAAATATTTTGTAAATCTTATTTCAAATAAATACCTTTTTGTATTGTATTGGTTTTGATTATTTTTATTATGTTAGATTTTTTATTTTTTTATGGTTTTTATTAATTAATTAATTAGTTGAACACTCCTAATCTTTTATGTGTGTAATGTTGCTGCTAACGATCTGATGGACACATTGAGTCCACTTTCCTTACTTTATGGGTTAAAAAATAATAAGCTTGTTGTTTGTTATTACGAAACTTCAAATTCGAGTAACTGTGCATCCGAAAACTTTATTTTCAACACTCGAGTATGTGAGTGAGTACCCATCAGGTAGGTACTCTTTTTTTTTATTGACCTACGTGTGAGTCAAAAAAGTACGACGGATCAAGCTTCACCGGACTTGCGGGTGAGCGGAAGGCTCTACCCCAAAGTAGTCATGTACCAACGCATCTAGGGGCGGCTCGAGGGAGCCTTGGACCTCGTCAGCCTGACTCGCCACATCATTACTACCACAGTATTATAACCAGTAAATTATCTTCATACAAACGTGCCGCTGCTGTCTCGGTTTGAATAAATGTCTGTGTCCGCGCCGCGCGCCGTGTAGGCACGCGCGGTCACGCACACACTAGCATCAAATAAGGGGGGCGGGAGTCAGTATAGGCTCAATGCAAGCGTGTGCGTGACGGCGCGTGCCTACACGGCTCGCTCACATTCAAACCGATGCGGCCAGTTGGTATGGAGATAACTTTCTGTTCTTAGTCTTCTGTGCTACTACGGCACCCTGCCGCCTTTGTACTCACTCTTCCAGATCCTGACGCAGCAGTCGTCCCCGGAGGAGGCCAGCAGGGTCCCGGTCGCGTTCCACGACACGCGCCACACGCACGAGTAGTGCTCCTCAAAGGCCGCCATCACCTCGGTCTTGAAGCGAGCCCCGCTCGACCCGTTTGACGATGAGCTTGATGATTCTCTAAGGATAGATAGATAGATGAAACGTCTATTCAAGAGTAACAGTGCAAACACAACGAAATAATACATAGTTTTTACAATAATAACAGGTTACAATATGTACCGCACCGCACCCCTAAAGGTAGGCGTTCGAACCGAGCGTCCGCGACACTGACGCTGCGACACAAAAAAGGATAATGGACTATAAGGTGATGTATTTAAGGTGGACTTTGGAGGCATGCGACAGTGACGCGAGTAACGCGGCGTTACCGGTGTCTGTGTCATCGCGCCAACTTGCTTTTGAGTAAATTCATTCTTAAATACATCACCTTAGAATCCATTATCATTTTTCGTGTTGCAGCGTCAGTGTCGCGGACTCTCGGTTCGAACGGCTACCTTAAATAGGCCGTCCGAATGGAGGATTTTATTCATTACAAACTCAAAATAAAAATGGCTCGACCATTTTTTAAATAGACAATCACCATAATGGTGTTTCCCTACTAAGTAATGGTGGGATAAAGTTTAACTGCCAATTCTCAAAACGCCAGTTTTTAAAAATGCCAAATTCTCAAAATGTCATATTCTCAAAATGTCAAATTCTCAAAATGTCAAATTCTCAAAATGTCAAATTCTCAAAATGCTAGATTCTCAAAATGTCCACGTGTATGTTACGTACTGCAGCGGCTCGATCTTGATGATGCGCACGTCCTTGGTGGCGACGGCCAGCAGGTGGAAGGAGCGGCCCACGTTGGGCGCGAACGCGAGGTCATTGACCGGCTCCGTCACTGACGACAAACACTCCGTGCGGGTCCACCGCCGCTGCGCTTCGCTGTACCTGAACAACAGACAAATTCTCATAACTATTAAGGGGCTCCCCTATGCTAAGTGGCGCCGCCATCCGTTAAAAAATAATTACTCTATGAGTAAACAGTTTTTCAAAAATCCGGTAGGTCATTTTAAAGATTTGGTGTTTTAGGATATATAGAAGCCATCAACTCTGTTAGTTTGAGTTCGATGAAGTTACAGATAGAAAATTTGCCAAAAGTGGCCGTTTTTAGCAAATTTTCTATCTGTAACTACAGCGGACTATAATAAATACAGTTTATGGCCGCTATATATACTATAGCACGCAAACTTGAAAATGACCTACCGGATTTTATAAAAAATGTATACTTCGCGAGTTATTATTTTTTAACAAACGGCGGCGCCACTTAGCATAGGGGAGCCCCTTAAGATTTAACCTTTTAACCGCCAAGCATACTTTCTAAGAACTTGCTCCCACCGCCAGCCATAGAAACAAAATCAGTATCAATCAGTCAAAACAAAAGTTTTGAGATGGCGGCGTTGTGTTGTGAGCTCGATTTTGTAAGTCTTATATTTCAGACCATATGGCGGTTAAAAGGTTAAAACGGGGTATTTACCGTGGTAAAGCCTGTACAAAGAAATAAAAAGAGTGAGTTTTAAAAAGTATAATAATGTTCATTTTGTAAATGTACGTGTATCGAAAATCATGTACGTCGTTAAAAACAGTGAAATTTTTTTATTGTGACGCAGCAATCACTACAGCTTACTGTACGCTAGTACTATTTAATCGTATTTTACTGTTTTTATTGGATATTAGTATTTTAGATATGGGTATTTACGACTAAAATAAAGATTATTATTATTTTATTAATGATAAAAACTTAAAAAGGAACTATCTCTAGAATCCTATGACATCTGTGCCAGGCTATATATCCTTTACCGAGCTACTAGAGTAGCACAGGACTGAGTGCGATGAAAAAGTTGGAGTTGGAGTTTATAATGATTGATTGATTACATATTAAAAAAAACCTTAATTCCTTTTTACGTAGAATGTCCAAAAATAAAAAATAAATAATTTTGAACCAACTTACTCGTAAATGAAGACTTTCCCGTTGCCAAGGCTGGTCTTGTCGTTCTGGACGCTGGCTACTGCGTTGGAGGTGCTGGGTTCGTCACTGCCAACTGCTAACATTGGTGGGTTCACCCTGCAAATATTGACGAATTTATTGATATTTTATAGTGTAAACTTTAATTAAGGCGGGTAGTACAGCCTGATTCAGAATTAGGTATCCACCTCGTCATAAATCTATGTAATACTCTGCAACTGCGCTACTATCTAACTTCGGAATTAATTAATTACAAAGTGTACATCAGACGTACATAATGTACATGACGAAAAATCATTTAAAATCTGTGAAAAAGAACATTTTTTGTGACACAGCTGGGAAGCAATCTCTGCAGCTGACTGTACTTTTAGTTGCTTGCTTACTTATCGTGTGAGTTTCGAGCACAGGGAAAATCCCTTTATTCGCAAAAAGACAGATTCTCGAAAAGACAGATTTTCTTAAAGACAGATTCTCAAAAGGACAGATGCTCATAAAGACAGAAATGGTACAGTTCCACACACCTTTCCCTCATTCCCGGCGGAAAGCCAGTGATCCTAGACCCAGCTCACCTTGAACAAGATGGATTCCAAGACAAACAGCTGATTGACACTTTAGTGGGGATTTCATGTTGTAACGTCCACTGGGCCAGGTTCATTACATCTGGTGCTTCATATATTCTGAAATAAATAATAATTTAAACCACAAACTACCAGTTTATGTGGTTTAAGTCAATAAAGAAAGAATCTCTAAAGTGATGGGGAAAGAAAGGGTACACAATTAACAAATATTCATATATTTATATATTGTATAGGTGTATATTTTAATTGCTTTGATATCCATACAAAATTCTAATGCAAATTCCACAAAATAGACACGCTTCAAACTAAAACATAGACCATGATCTAATGTAGAAATATCTCTTTGTCTTAACATCATTTCTTCTCTACAAGTAAAAGAATGGTTTGATTGCAGTTCTTTTTTTATACATATTTGTTGTATTCTCTACAAACGCTGTTTGTTACCAACGTAATATGTTTCTTTTTAACCCCCGACAAAAAAGAGGGGTGTTATAAGTTTGACGTGTGTGTCTGTCTGTCTGTCTGTCTGTGGCATCGTAGCTCCTAAACGGATGCGCAGATTTTGATCTAGTTTTTTTTGTTTGCAAGGAGTCACAATCCAGAGTGTTCTTAGCTATGATCCAAGAAAATATCTTCAGCCATTTGAAGATTATCAGCTCTTTTCCAGTTGTTGAAAGGATCAAGTAACGGATTCGTGTCGGGGGTTATATTTTTTTTAATTTAGTGTTATACCTAATAATGCCATCAGCTGAACAAGTGACTAGCAGAAGTCCTAAGTGTTTAGGTCCAAACTTGACATCTGTTACCGATGTCCTAGAGTCTACCAAGTTAGATCTCTTCACCCAGGTGCGGAGTCCCTTTTCGGATCCTGTTGATGCTGCATCTCCTGAAATTAAAGAGATTAAAAGTAAGTATATTTTCTTTTTAACAAACTTGTTTTTTTTTATTAATAAATGTACTATTCTGGTTTCAATAAACTTTTCTTGATGGTTATACTTCTGCCCTAACACGAATCTGTCGTAAAAAGAATCTGCCATATCGCGAATCTGTCCAAACGCGAACGAGGGTTATTTTTGACAATCCTTTAGTCTCACTTGGGGACTATGCCAGCCTCTTAGTCTACATAATTAGGCTAGGCTAACCTTACAATAAAATTCTTAACCTACCTAACATTACAATACAATACAATATACTTTATTGACAAGACACAGCATAAAGAAAACAATACAAAACAAAACAGAAGAGTCAAAAGGAGGCCTTATTGCTAAGGTAGCTATTTCTACCAGGCAAACTTTAGGTATGCAAAAAGTATAGATAAAAGTGATGCGGGTTGGTGGTCTAAACAGAGTAAGTAAACTGACAATAATAAAAATAAAGCTATACTATAGGTATTTAATTAAAATAACAATTACATATTTTTAAAACTTTTCTAAGTTTAGGAGGCAGGGTTTATGTAGTGCTTGTAAACAATATTTTGTGAGACAATGCTAAGGACATCCATGGTTCTCTAAATTTGGAAGTAATTAAATCATTCTATTTCTGGTTCCATTGCACCGATTCTGTCAACTATAGGCCAAATGGTAAACAACAGTTGAGGATAGCCAACCTTTTCTGATCAATGTATTTTAAAGTAAAAACTGTAAATATTTTGTAATTTTGTGAAAAATAACCATTCATACTGAAATACTTTAAAAGTTTTGTTTTATGCCAGTATTCTAGTAACTTTTTCTATAAGATTATTGTACAGTAGGTAAGTATTTCAGAATTGTTTTAACCACCTTCTGCCTACCTACCAAAACTGTTTCTAGATTCTGGACATTGTTTTCTTTGTAAATGGACCAAAGGGGGGGTTATGGGGAACAGCATTTTTCGATCAAAATTTTTCTAAGGCCAAAAAAATTACTTGTTGTCCAAAATTTTTTTTTCTTGTTTTCTTTGCGTATCATAGCGCCCCAAAGCCTATACTTCAACTCCTATACCCCGCCCTGAAGTTGACTCTCTGACCAACGCTTTGTCTTACCAACTTCTTCCCATATAGCAGCTGTGCGATCAAACGAACATGTGGCTATGACTTGACCAAACTCAGGATGGGCCCAAGTAACTTTCCACACTGAACCGTGGTGTGCTTTCCAATTGCCCGAGAGACGCCAACCGCCGCGGCCGTCTGAGTCCCAAATCTAGAAATAAAATACATTTTATTACTACAATACTTACATACAGACCTCACCAAGAGGTTATAATATATACTTCTGGGCCCAGTCATCAGTTAACTTTAACAGCCCTTCACCGAACTTAACCCTCTGACCCTTAACTAAGTTGTCTTGTAATAAAGCGGCAATTAATAACCTCTCTAAATGATCACAAGAGATTATAAGAAAAAAAATTAAATTTAAGCTACCGTAGCTGGTTGGCAGACCTTACCTTTACATACTGGTCGCTGGAACATGTGGCCATTCGCTGACCGTAAAAATCGTAAGCCACATCGTGGATCAGATCCTTGTGTTCAGCTTGTATAGTTTGTGAGTCGAACAAGTTGGTAGCAGTCAGTTCTCCCATGTTATTGTTACGTGTACTAATAGGCATTTTCCATAAAACACGACGCTAAGTTTAAAAAACTACCTCTAAAATAATAAAATCGTCGTTCACAACATCAACAAACACGCAATGGGAGAAAAACTAGGCGGTAGGCGGCACGGACGGACGGCGCAAAAGCAAAACATACAACAAAATGACTGAACCATAGACAAGAATGAACTGACAGTTTACTTTTTGTATTCGCCATAAGAAAGGCAAGGAGTTCTGTTCTGAAAAGCAAAAAGTTATGCTGTATTGTGTTGTGGCTGTATTTTATTTAGTTTTCTTTCTGTCCGATATTACCCCGTTTGATATTTTTTTCCTCTTAAGTACTTGAAAGCCTGTTTCGTCGTCTAGTTCAAAGTTCACTGGCTTGACTTATCGCGTAAGAGCTAAACCTATGTCTCAGACTCATACCAGCCGAGCCATTAGCCGAGCCGATATACAAACGATTGAACTGCCTAATACTTCTGAAATTAGCATAACTATTACATCAATCAAGAATAGATAGGAGCCGGGCGGCGGGGGGACCAACGACTGAGTAATATTTATGTAAATAATTTTTTATTTACATACAACATTCTATAGTATTTCGGGAAGTTCTGAAATACTCCCGAATATTATCTTTAACAGCATCACCGCTAACTAAAATCCGGTAACCTATTTTATAGCTGATGAGATGACCATATTAACTCCCTTGATGCACGTACAATTTTTTATTTATTTACATTGATTAAAAAAGATAAGAAACCCATAACAAGCACATTTAATTTTAATAACCTACCTACTAATATGAAATTAAAATCCAAAGCAATAAGCAATACTTAATGATCAGATTCGATTTATTGAGATACTTATATAATCAGTACACTGCATGTAGAACTTAAAGGAAACAGTAATTAATCATGGTAGTAGGTTTAATTATTTTATCGACGTTTTGTGTAAGAGTAACTTTCCAACAAGAATACTACCCGACTGCTGAAAATGGTGCTGTGTGGCCTAAGCCGAGTTTTGAAAAAGAATTTCCAGTTGTTTTCTTGTACGATTCGGAATCACTTGAATTCAATGTAAGCACAAACTAAGCAACATTGCTACGAAATAAATCGTAATAGGTATTAAAAAACCACATAGTAGCCCTCTTCTCTCTTTTTCTAATCCTTGCTTAATAGCAATACAATAATTTGTAAAAATGGAAATCGCACTTAAGAGACAAGATAAGAAATTTATTAAGTAAAAAAATTGTGAACCTTAGATGAAGTGGCTTAGTATGTGGTAATACATAATACGAATGAATGCCGAGCTGACCGTAATTTTTCGTACCTAACGAATAAACAATATTTTATTTTCATTAGGTCTCTCATCACAACTGCAATCTTATTCAAGATGCAATAGCACGCTTTAACAAAAGCATGAAAGCACTAGTCAATAACACGAAATCGCAGAGAACAGAAGAAAATATTCTGGAACCGTCAATGACTAGTCCAGAGACATTAAAAAGACTAATAATAACACTTAATAATCCTTGCGAATACTACCCTCATCATGAAATGACTGAAAGTTGTGGGTAAAAATATAATATTCTTAAAATACAAGTATTTAGAATCTACCTACGTATGTTAATTCATGTGTAATATTTGTTTCATTTCAGATTACCTCACAGTTTCTGAAACATCAATGTTAATAAGTGCTTCCATATGGGGAATCTTAAGAGGATTTGAAACATTCTCGCAACTATTCAATCTTTCAAGTGATAATTTTGTAAGTAGATAGTAGATAAATTGTTACAGTACAATAGTTTGAGAAAGATGAAGTTTATTGTTTAATTTTATTGAGTTTATTGTTTAACTCCAGACTTTGTCGCCTGCCTCTGAAAACTATACCTGCAGTCACCGAAGGTTTTATTATTAACTAGCTGTTCGCCCGTGGCGAAGCATGTTTTTTTTTTTACTTTTCCCGTCGGAGTGAGTAATTTCCCGCGGTTAAAAGTAACCTATATCATTCTCTGTGCAAAAAATCAGGTCAAGCCGTTGTTGCTTAGATTCGGTGTGAAAAAAGGACAAATAAACTTTTGCATTTATAATATCATAAAGAATGGATAATTTATTTTGCATTCTTTTAATCAAACTGTAGAGCCCTAAAACCTTCTAAAATAGCTCTAAATACCTCCTAAAAGAACTAATATCAATACAGGAAGTTTTCGTGAGAGCTTTGGAGATTTTTGACGAGCCCCGGTATGCTCACCGAGGTCTGGTGTTGGACACTTCACAACATTACATCCCCGTAGCTTCCATCGTAAGAACATTGCGAACAATGGCTATGCACAAATTGAATGTATTGCACTGGCGTTTCGCAGATGACGGAAGCTTGGTTAAGTAAATATTACGGTTGTCTTTATTTATTGCTTTTTATACAGGGTTATTTTTATTACTACCCACTATGATTTCTATTTTTCTTTCTTCTAAATTAAAATTTGTTACTGTTTTGTCAAATTAGTGACTCTCACACTTATTCAAAATTTGGAATTGTGTTGATTACACAATGCAATGTAGGTGTAATTTAGCCCGACCAAAGAAATGAGAAACCTCGACATATTGTGGAATTTCAGAAACTAATTTTATAAGGTAAATTGTTGCCATAGTCGCGTCATAGTCGTAAAAATATACACGTGGCGCCCCCAGATCAGGTTTCTTATTTCTTTGAATTTACCTACTTCGTTCGAATTTGTTAATTTTGGAAGGTAATAAAACGTTGTTCAGTGATGATAAGAGGAGTCCATTAGACGGAAGCAGTCTGATACGCAGAATATACAATAAAAACGGTTCGAAAGACGTTATAATTTATTTAACTCTTAAACAAACAACTACATAAAAGATTTTGGCTCTATTAATCCTTAGAAGAAACCTTTGTCTCCTGCAATAGATAATTTTTAGTTAAAATTAATATTAATTCTAATTACAGCAAAAGAGCAAACCGCACTGTGAAAGTTTACAGCAAGAAAAATATCAGAAATATAATACAATACGCTAGAACTCTTGGAATAAGAGTCATACCGGAATTTGATTTACCAGGTATGTAAAACTATTATACCTACTCTTTATAATGAGTGCTGTGCTAGTAGCAAATAACTAGTAACTTGATGTTTTAGTTAAGCAGTAATTAATGCTTTGGAAGCCTGGATACTATTGGTTACCATTCTGGTTACTATTATGTAGATATTCTTTTAATAATATTTATTTAGTTCATGTGGGCCCGAAATCGTACTCAGCAAATGAAACCAATGATACAATAAATACATCATTGAACCTGCATCCATTCAGTACAACGACGTACGTTCAGCTCTCGAAATTATATGGAGAAGTTCAACTTATATTTCCTGAAAAATATTTGCATTTGGGTCTAGTTGACTTATATAATTGGTAAGTTTTTTTAATGGTTTTTAATACTTTATTCCTACTTTTTTGAATAGTAAGTAAATAATTTGTAATTAATCACAGTAAAATTTAGTATAACAACCAATGTTGCTATAATAATGATGTCACAATAATGTAGTAAATTAGGCTAATGTGGACACTTCCTAGTCGAGAGTCGAGACCACGAGACATTATTATGTTACTCCTTTAGAAATTTACATACAGGGCTACTTTTGAGGCAGTCGCTAAATAATGCATATTTTGTCGCAGACCAAAGTTATTGAAAAAGACGTACTATTAAGCGAAGCGCAGCTTTTCCAATCTCTTTGACGCAGACAGTGTCGTTAATAAATAACGTTTGATAAAGAAAAAATACTAGGTACCTATTATATTTTTTACAGGTTTCGTCACCATTGTATTGGAAGCATTTTTTATAAACAACATTTTGAACCTTTTTGCGCTTAAATGTTTCGATTATTTGTGTGAAACGCGATGAAATAAAATATTCCGGTATTCTTACTTTATAATTTCATCTATCTATACCTAAAATAATGCGCATTGGTTAAAGCCAACAACAATACACGGGGTAACAATATACAACGTGTAGGTACATATATAAATACATAACGTGTTTTAACATGAAATTTGTTGTTAAATTGGATATTTCTTATTTAGGGTTGAGGATCCCAAAGTAAAACTATATTTAGAAGAACATGACGATAATGTTAAAAAACTACATTATTTATACCTACAAAAAATTCAAGAAGTTCTCAAAAACGAATCTATACCTGTTGTTTGGCAGGTAAAGTATTAATTCTTAAATTAAATAAAAGTTTAGTCGATATTATTGTCTACTATCTTGTTATAATTTGAAAACAGTGAGTTATTCTCAATGAGCTTTTTTTTGCTAAGAAAATCTATGCGCTTGTTATGATGATTAATATTATAATTATAATTAAATCAATTTACAGTAAAATCGTACCCATAGTTAAACTTTTTATATAAGCTTTACTTTAGGAACTGATAAATACTAAATATAATTTATAAGTAGTTATGATGATCCGCATAAATGGGGAAGAAAATACATTAGGTACTCAGAACAGCCAGTCAAAGTCAAAGTCAAAATCAAAGTTATTTATTCGAAGTAAGATTTTACAAATCACTTTTCGACGTCGAGGCGAGTTCACAATTTGGCTGTCTTCTGTGGAGAAGAACTCGCCGGAAGAAACTCCACAGGCGTTGCATCTTTTCAAAATATTACAAAATTGTAAATTATTATTACAATTTTATTAATATAACAAAGAGTGCAAACGAATATACAATTAGAGGAAGGCAACCAGTCAAAGTAGAAAAACTAAACTATATAACCAAAAAATCTATCACAAGCACAACAACCGGCAATCAACTAGACTTAACTAGAGCAGACCAGTCCCCCCAAGCAGCACCGCGTTCAAGGGCTAGTGTTATTTACTTCCACAAGGTGACGACTGAAATAATTTATTTAATTATCTTATTGCAGTCTACGAATAATGTAGAAAAAAGTTTGCCTTTTAATTTTATAATTCAAGCAGACACGAAAAAAGGCTGGTTAATTCGCAACATTCAGGTAAAATACTTTTATTTTATTTAGGTTGATTTTGTTGTCCGAAGAATCGCTAAACTTAAGTGGCAGTGGGCTGAGCACATTGCGCGTAGAACCGACGGCCAATGGGGCAAAAAGATTCTTGAATGGCGACCGAGCTCCGGAAGACGTAGCGTGGGCAGGCCCCCCACAAGGTGGACCGACGATCGCGACGGTGAGGGTCGCGGGAAGCCGCTGGATGCGGGCAGCACAGTACAAATCGTCGTGTAGGTAGATGTTTGGGGGAGGCCTTTGTCCAGCAGTGGACGTCTTTCGGCTGAAATGATGATGATGATGATTTTTTTTCCAGTCGTGTATATTAAAAAAATCTTGTAATAGAAATTCCTATGAGCCCCAACTCAAATCTCAAACAAGTACATAATGACCTAATACGCCGCCGCCGCCGCTCGAAGCTGTGGCCAGGGGGTAACACAAAGCCAAAAATGAGTTGTAATTTACATTCCAGCAAATACAAAAAGGCCGTCAAGTAGTTTCTTTAATTAGCATTAATCAAGAAAACCTTACTTATATGATTCGAAATCGCTTCAAGGAATATTATAAAGAAGATTTGCGTACTAAATGGTATGATATCACTAAGGACCACAAAGACGAAGAAAATTTACTAGGACTTGAAGCTATCATAGAACCAGACGTGTTAGATAAGAATGGAAATATCGTAAGAAGGTAAGTAGTTAAGTTGGAAATTAATAAATTCGTAAAAATTAAATGATACCGAGATTTAAAACAACTGAAGTAGATTAATAAAATATAATAAGTAAAACCACCTATGTTAAAATCAGTTAATACCGACCGTGATATCGTGCTTTTGTTTTGTTTGACAAATAAATATTCAATGTTTTATTATTTATTACAGTGCGTGGGTCGCTATTTCTGCAATAGCTGAAGTACTATGGAGTAACATAGACGGAGAGGTACCACAAAACCATATATACAGAATGGCCGAACAAGACATCCGTTTATTCCTTCGAGGAGCTTATTTTGGAGTTGCTGATGTAGATGTTTATAAGGATGAAAAATCGATTCCTGAAGATGTCATGTCTCATTCAAGTAATGCAGATAATAAACTGAATGTTAATTTGAAACATCAAGATATAAAAGAATGGCTTTCGTTAGTTTCCTCTTTACTTTCTTTTAATTGAAAATTGTTATTGATAACAATAATAAAAATAATAATGTGTACTGATGAACACACCATAGAAGTGAAGCTTGTATCATTTTGAATTTTTTAGGCGTCAGCCGACAGAATCAACACTGCTATTTGGTAGCTCAAAAGTAGATATTCACAGAAATACATTTATTTTAAGTTCTTACTGTTGAGGAAAATAATGTGTAGAAACTTGCTAAGAAACTTAAAAGGTTGCGAGTGAAGTCAACCTACTCACTCTGAAGAGCGAGTAGGTATGAAGGTATAAAAATCGCATATAATTATAATTAACTAGCTTTCCGCCGCGGCTCCGCCCGCGTTAACAGTTTTCCCCGTAGGAATGTGGCATTTTCCCGCGATAAAAGGTAGCTATGTTACTCAGGGTGAATGTTACTAATGATGAAAGAATTTTTAAAATCGGCACAGTAGTTTTTGATTTTATTCATTACAAACATACACACAAAAATACAAATCTTTCCTTTTTATAATTTTAGTAAATACCTAGTAAGTATGATTGTCATTTATACTTTTAGGCTTTTAGGTGGAACATTGAAACATTGAAACTGTAGAAAAAATTACTACCAGTCACCAATATTTTTCACTTGCACGAACGAATATATTTGAAACAAAGTTGTGTGAAATCAACAAACAACCAATACAATACAATCCTACAATTTTATCTGCCGTAGGTACTGAGAATGGAAATATTCCCGCTATTGATATTGAAAGTTCCATTCAAATTCCGCAATATGGCGAGGTTTATTATTTCTCTGGTCGGGCTTTACATAATCATAATAAGAACAATTTTTGCTTTTTTTATTTTTGCTCAAGTAGATTTCCCATATTACCCCGTCCATAAACACTATCATGATTTTGCCTAAAGAAGACTTAAAGCTATCTTTGTCTACTAGGGGTTTTACGCGGGAATCGAGAAGAAACGGCGGGTTCATTGTTTTGTCCTCTTTAAAATGTTTTTCATAGTAATTTTTGTTTTAATATGGTGGAATTAGTGCGATAATACGAAGAACTATTCAATGAAAGAGAAATAATGGGTGGTTAGCTGTTTCTGGTTTGATATCCCGCGTTAAACTCTCATGTTATTGGAATGTAAGAACCACCCTTGCATTTCGATGATCCTGTGCGTCGTCGTGAAGTCGTGTCGTGACGTGAACGTGACCAGAGATGGGCGGGCACGCACCCAGATGTTTAATATTACTAAAGACTAGGCTGTATGGGCTTTGAACCCTTTGCCTTTCTCATAAGCGACAAAAGAACATAAAAACAATATGTTTTGTCTATGGTTTTTTGTAAACAATGAGGGAGGGAGTGCATTTTGTTTGTTGATCCGCGTGTTTTATTTATAATCAACGAATTTTCTTTGGTGAACATAATCAATAAACAGTGAAATCTGAAAAAAATGTCTGGGTATTTGGAGGTGAAGTATCCGCTGAAACCAAACCTCGGATTAAACCCTTTCAAGGTAAGTGGCAGAGTTTAGTAAAAACGTATCACGTTGGTTTGTGTTCAAAACATTGGTGTGGCATTGATTATTTTTGTTATTGACAGTCGTGGAAAAGACAATGGTGTATATTGAGGCCGAGTCTCACGCTGGCTGGGGGTTCGCTGGCGGTTTACTGCAGTGAAGCGGGGGCGACAGCGGGATCTATAGAATTACCTTCTGGGAGTGTGGTAAAACGAACGAAGTCCCGCACCAGGCCTTATGCCTTCGCAGTCTTCCACGTGACCGAGCGGAAACCTCGAGTTCTACTCGCAGCGCAGTCCCTACAAGAGGCCCAGACGTGGATGGACAAGATAAAGAGCTTGCTCAATGGCGACAACGTATTGGGTAAGATCTACCTTCATTTTTGTTGATAATATGATCTCTGTGCATGAGTTCAAAGTTCATTTCACAAAAATCCAACTAGGTACTTACATACATACTACATGTTTGTTTCAGGCTTACACATTTTGTACACATTGTAATGTTTTTTTGAACAAGTCTTATATGCTAATAGTGTTTAACAGGTATATATGTCACAGTGAAATAAAATAGAATGGAATGGAATGGACATCAGGGATTTCACGAAATTCCTAGGGATATCATAAAATCCCGTTAGATGTTGAATGCTCTTGTTTATTACGTCTTCTTACCAAAATAATTTAGTGATATGACAAAATACTAATATAAATTAGTCAAATAAAGAATACTGTATTAAATTACGAAAATGTTTAAAAAAGGTGCTTCCCTTGTTAATTTCTCATATTTTATACATAGCTTCTGCTTTCTCTTCCCTAAATACTTCTCAAACAGATAGGAATACTTATGAGTACTCCCAAAAAAAACTAGGAATTTGCATTGCATCACAACTGTGTGAGCTCGCACAAATGCATTACAAAAACTTCCGATCCGATAGCTGCACTACATCACAGTTTTGTGTGTGATCCCTAAAGCTCAGATGCATAAATAAGACACTTGATTGACATGTGTATGGAATCTCAAGGATTTTTTATACAAAATGTAATTTGAGTGGTGTTATTTTTATGTGTCTAGGTGGGTACATCATACAGGCAACTGTGTTATTGTACACTAACAGTTCTACAGAAACTTGTTACTGAGCTCTAAATGTGCTTTAAACTAAATGAGATGCAAGCCAAATAAGATAGAAATAATAAACAGTACTCTTAATAGAGTAATGATAACTTTAGGGAAAATTTTACATTATGAGTTTATGAATTCCAAAGGGTTAAAGTGAAATGCATTAATGATTATATTTAAACAATTAATGCAATAATTTAAGATATCTTTACTTTGTTGATTAGATTACTTTGTGTAGTCATGGGTTTGGGGACCAAAATGTACTGACACATACAATGGAAATACTTTTTTGCATGTGAAAACATACAGTACATATTATTATATGATAAAGTAAGTAAATAAAACTGTTTATCAATTTCATTTTACACCTATGGCTATGCATTAACATTTTACTTGACGTAGGTGCATTCAATGGTAATACAATGCATATTCAACATCGAATTTAAATCTGGCTGTGAATATTGTTTTATATACAGTTGCTGCATAAACAAAACATACCTAAAAACAGGCCTAAAAAGAATGAACACTACTGCTATCTTATAAAATGTAATTTAAAAAAAACGCTAAATCAACATTTTTTTTATTTTTATTTTTTTTTATTTTTGCAATCTGCAATCAGCCTCCTGGCTATAATCAGATGTGGGGTGCGTTATCACGTTGAGGTAGAACATCCACTGATGTTGCAACCGTATGCTCTCCCTTGGTATTTTAAAGTGATGCCAGTTTTGATCTTTTCAAGCGATATACATTGTCGGTTGTATCTGTGAGAAAAGCAGCAAGCTTATTTTTGTGGCCTTCCAGCCTTACTTTATAGTTTGCATTAAAGATTTCTTTAAAATAAAATTTTTAATGAAGTTACTAAGTTTTGCTCAAACTAAGGCTAGCTCTCATCTCACACTAATGAAGAACATCATAAAATTTAAAGAGGGTTATGCAATATTAATTTGAACAGAACTGGCAGGTTCGCACTATGTGTGTACTGTGGAGACCTACCCCCCGAAGAAACTCCACAGGATTGCATCTTTTGTTCTTTCCTCTTTTTTTTATAAATATTAAATTTAATTTTTGCTTATTATTATTTATGTTTAACAAAATTCTTTAGTAAGCAGTGCCCTCATACACATTGATCTCCTTGTCTTGTCAGATTAAGGTTTAATAAAATTTGGAAATTAAATTACAAATATACACTTTAAAATTGGTAAAATAAGGTTCTCTTTTTCCATCTACAGTAGGTATACACTTCTCAAAGCATACTGACCCATTATTTTATTTATTCTTCTGTTGCATGTTTGAATATAATCTTTTGTAAGATTTAAAGAAATAAAATGGTAAGCATAATTTTACTGCTAATTAACTATTATGTATATTTTCTAATCTTTCTCATTCCATTTCTTATTTAATTTGCTTGCTTTTATTGGGTACTTTTGGTACTAATCAATATACTACCTCGTAAAAATAGTTTTAATTAAATACAATTTTATTTTCATAATAAAGTACACATTGTGTTACACGTTGGATATAAACTCTCTAACCGTCCCGCTTCACTCTCCTTTGATTTAGTATACATTCGTCACGTGATGTGTTGTCGAAAGTAGACAATTTAAATTTTTAGTCCGCATTCGTCACTATGGTCTGTTTCATATAAATCCAGACAAAAGTTCTTTAACCTGTTTCTTTTCTTGAAAGTTATTAAAAATAATATAATGCCAAAATGCCAGGCAAGGTCACACGGTCACCCAGCTTTCTAATACGCCGTAGTAACTACGATATGCCAAATTTCGTATTTTGCGATAATTTTATAGTATCGTTTGAAAAAAATGTGCGCATTGTATGCAGGCGTCAATGACCTTTTGTCCGGATTAATATGAAACGAACCATAGTGTAAATCTCTTTTTTTCGCGCCTCTTAAAGCCCGCTCTACACACTCCAGTTTTTCCGAGAGCTGAAAGAGACGCAGTTTTGCGCAAGAGTAAGCGCGGTGTATTTGCATCTCATTCTATCGCATAACTGCGTCCCTTTCGGCTCTCGACAAACTGGAGAGTGTAGAGCCCGCATATCGGTTTCAACCTTCCACCAAAAGTACCCACCAATCATGCACACTCATTCCATTACAGGCTCAGTCATCAAAGATTGCTTCTCCATCACAATAATACCCACCGAGCTATCCCAGAAGATGGGACTTTACGGAGACGGCACCGTGACTGCCTCGCCCACTGGGCTCCAGTTCGCGAGGACCCATCATTCCACCAGCATAGACTGGCCGTACATTCGCGATGTCACCTTGAACACTGAACATAGGAATAGCATCTCCATTGCTATCGATAGGTTTGTTCATTTGTTTTTTACAATGCTACCAACCACTAGAAAATAATTACATAGTTTAGGATACTTTCGTGTAATTTTTCAGCCATTTTTATTTATTTAGAACACGATAGCTTTCGGCCCCGCGGCTACACATGCGTTATAAATTTTTGATTTATTATCTCACAGCTTAAGTATTCTTTGTATTTTCCTATAATAGAGTGCATTATTAATCGCTGCAAAAGTTAATATATAATAATCCGTTCAACCGTTATCGCTATAATAAATTTATATCCTTCTCTACTATTATTATAAATTCTAGGTCCGGAAAGTTACTCTGCCTGTCTGTGTGTTTGTCAATTGTCATGCTTTCATATCAAAACCACTGAACCGATTTTAATGAAACTTGGCACAAAAATAGAATAGACCTTAGGGAAGGACATAAACTACCTTTCACTGCGAGAAAGTGCCTCATTCCCGCGGGAAAAACTGTTAACGCAGGCAGACCCGCGTGGCGGGAAGCTAGTCACTACATAGTATAAAATAAAGTCGCTTTCTCCGTCCCTATGTCCCTATGTCCCTCCCTTTGTACGCTTAAATCTTTAAAACTACACAACGGATTTTGATGCGGTTTTTTTTAATAGATAGAGTCATTCAAGAGGAAGGTTTATATGTATAATACATGCATAATATACTGAAGGATAACCCACAATAACCATTTTCCCGTGCGGAGCCGGGGCGGGTCGCTAGTTATATTATAAATGCGAAGGTAACTGCAGCGTACTGTTGAAGTAGGTCAGTTAAGGAAAAAGACTTAAATCGTCGTCACAGTCGCACGTCACATGTTAACAACTCGTTTTGTTTACATCGGGAAGCCCGCCCAAATTGTCTTGTTTTTCGACCGCTTTCTAACCACAGACATATAAAGGGATGCAGACTAAACATTATCATACTAATCTTATAAAGAGGAAAGATTTGTATTTTTGTGTGTGTGTGTGTGTGTGTGTGTGTATGTTTGTAATGAATAAACTCAAAAACTACTGAACCGATTTCAAAAATTATTTCACCATTAGAAAGCTACATTCACCCTGAGTAACATAAGCTACCTTTTACCGCGGGAAAATGCCTCATTCCCACGGGAAAAACTGTTAACGCGGGCGGAGCCGCGGCGGAAAGCTAGTCGTATAATACAAAGAATGCCGCGTGGCATGAACTTCCACTTAAGCTACATAAGTTTTGTTGTTTTTTTTAACATAATTGGTAATATTTGGAACAAAGTAAAGTACCTACTAGAGCTTTATTTCTCAAACGTTCGTGTCGCTAAGATCGCTCGATTTCTACTGATTTACGCTCGTCTAACGCAAAACGGCATTTTTGGATCGTTCGATTGCAACGAGTGGTCACAAGCACTCGTTGCAGCAAGCGAGTGATAGATTAAACGCCAAGCAATAACGTCTATATTCCAACAATGACGTTCTCGCTCGAATGACATTCGGATCACACACACACAGGCAACCCCTGACATAAAAGAGACGCTTATACGATCGACACGGGAGTGTGAGCGAGAGCGACAATCCGCAAAGTGGGAGCGACCATAGATTTACGTTCCGTTTTAGTTTCGGAAACTACCGGTTTTTGTTTTATCTGCGTAAAATGAACAAAACACCATATCGAATGCGAGTGACTCAGAAATACGGAAAAATAGCGTCCTTCGACTTGGAAGTCGACTGTGACTTATGTCGCATACGCCAACGCCAAGTCATACGAACGTTTGAGAAATAGAGCTCCTGTACTTATGAATGTGAAAGAGTACTTCAGTATACAAACACCCGCAATAACTTTATAAATATACTAGCTTTCCGCCCCGCGGATCCGCCCGCGTTAACAGGTTTTCCCGAGGGAATGAGGTATTTACCGCGGTAAAAGATAGCCTAGGTTACTCAGGGTGAAAGTAGCTTTCTAATGGTAAAATATTTTTTTAAATCAATTCAGTAGTTTTTGAGTTTATTGATTACAAACAATACAAATCTTTCCTTTTTATAATAATACTAGCTTCCCGCCGCGGCTCCGCACGCGTTAATAGTTTTTCCCGTGGGAATGAGGAATTTTCCCGCGGTAAAAGTTAGCCTACGTTCTTCCGCAAGGTCTATTCTATCTTTGTGCCAACTCCGCCCGCTTTAACAATTTTTCCCGTGGGAATGAGAAAATTTCCCGCGGTAAATTGTAGCGTATGTTCTTTCCTAAGGTCTATTCAAACTTTGTGCCAAGTTTCACCAAGATCGGTTCAGTACTTTCGGAGTATTTTCAATTATTAGGAATATTTTACGTATTTTTTTCACACCTAGGGTTACATTATTGAAGTTTTAGTAAGGATCCCTAATTTAAAAAAGAAAAAATATAACCTATGTTACTCAGGGTGAATGTAGCTTCCCAACAGTGAAAGAATTTTTGAAATCGGTTCAGTAGTTTCGGAGCCTATTCGATGCAAACAAACAAACAAACAAACAATCAAACCTTTCCTCTTTATAATATTAGTATAGAAGTATGATTAATTTGGCAATTCAAAAATGAGCTACGAGTGAAAAGTTGCCACGCGTTCTAAGTATATAATGTTTGGTCTGCTTCCCTTTATATGTCTGTGTTTCTAACGCGTGCAGTCGGTTAATGTCCCTGTTTACCGCATGTTTACCGCTTGTTTACCGCGGTGCATCGTGACGTGGCCCGCATCTTAATTGCTTGTTTACTATAAATTGTTGTTTACCTTATAAATGTTGGTGGAAAAGTATCTCATTATTAAAACGAGTAGTGTAATGACCTGGATATTGTTTTGTTCAAAACATGGGTATTTTTTTAAGAGTTGTAACCGTAAAGGAAGTTTTGTATACGCAGTTGACAAAATGAATTGAAGAAACAAAAGATAGTCGTTTTTGTCGCAAAAATATAAGAACTGCAATAATTTTCGTCTACCAAGTGTAATAAGCTGTTGTAGATTGATATAGGTACTTTTTTCCTGTCCTAAGTCTTTAGTGCGTTTTTTCAACTTGTTGTGTCTAAACCCTGTTATAAATTAATCGATAATTTCGTGAACCCCTACCTACGCGTTACTAAAAACCAGTCAGTACCTAATTAAAAACTTCTAAGAACCTAATTACAATTAACGTTATTTTAACCGCGCTCAAATTGCCTCTTGTTCCTCAACAAAAGCAAATCAAACAAAACAGTGCACTAATGACGTATAACAATTACGGTCATTAATATGTTCATTAACATTTGAAAAATAACAACAACATTTGGGCATTTCACATTGATTCGCCATTATTTCCATGTTTGCTGCAAGAGCTTAAGCCTTGGGTCACAGAATAAATAATAGTACTAGGTCTTGAGTGGATGTCTTGACATCTGCGATGCCTTTCTTTAAAACGTTATTTGTGTCGTGTTTGTGCTCTATACCTGAAGAAAAGTAAGTGTATTTAGTAATAATGTGTGACAAGAAAACCTGTGCTTAAATTATCACACTAATATTATAAATGTGAAAGTTTGTGAATGTGTATGTTTGTTAATCCTAACATCTAAACGACTGGAGCGATTTTCATAAAATTTGGTATGGAGTTAGGGATTAACACATAGGCTATCTTTTACCGCGGAAAAATACCTCATTCCCACGGGAAAAACTGTTAACGCGGGTGGACCCGAGGGCCAGAAAGCTAGTATACCTATATTTCTCTGTGCAATATGTGTATAATCTTGAGGTAAGCAAGGAAACGTATCTACGTCGTACGTATCTTTCGTGGAGTGCTTTATTTGAGCATTTTGTGTTATAAAGACGACAGATTATAAAAATTACTAATGGGTAACAAGTTCAAACATACATAATTTTTGTTTTATTACCCGACTGCGTGGAGCTAAAAAGTCTTATATTTTCTGCATTGTGATATCTAAAACAAATTATCACTTTCTGATATTTGATTTCTGGACTGTTGATGATGAAATGTGTAAATATTGCAGTAAGTACAGTCGCGGCGGAGGCGAGTTGAAGGTGTCGACGCCGACCGCCCGCGAGCTGCACGCGGCGGTGCGCGCGCGCAGGCCCGGCGCCGACAAGCTCAGCAAGAGCGACGGAGACCTCAGGCAGTGCAGCGACATGGGTGAGATATGACTAATTGATGTATATACTATTACCTAACTATAACAACTACTAGCTAGCTAGCTACCTAACACGTTAATAAACGAAAGTAACGATAATTCTTTTATAAAAAATTAAAAGACATTACTGTCTAAAGCCTATTATAGCATTAATAAATATTTTAATGATTGCCTATAAACCGGTACTTTGAATATTTATATAAAACTATTATTATTTAATAAAATGTGTTAACAGCCTCCTCTCTTACTTTCCTTTTTTGTTGTGCCCGTAAGGGTCCATGATGTGCATTTTTTTTTTGTATCACCAATTTATGTATCACCTTTTATATCATTATTGTGGAGTGCAAATATTGAGTATTAAGTAAATAACCTAAAGTTAAAATAAATTCTTTGAACTTTGTCTATTTGTCTTTCATCATTACAGCCGAAAGACAACCTTCGTTGTCGAGTGGTCAAAAGCTCGTCTGACGTTACGGAGGTTCCGGGTTCGAATCCCGGTGTGGATCCGTCCAACAAATATCACTTTGTAAATCTTTCCCCAGTTTGGTTAGGACATTTCAGGCTGAATCACTTGATTGTCCGAAAAGAAAGATGATTCGGTGCTTGAAGGCACGTAAAGCCGTTGGTCCCGGCTACTATCCACGGATGTAGTCGTTATAGGAGCCATGTCGGAAGCCTTAGGTGGCTCATCAATTCCGACGCCAGGGTTTGTGGGGTAGGTTAACGTCGAAACCCACTCGATAAGCAAGCCGAAAGACTGCGGTTCTTAATGTAACTGTTATGTTTACAGAAGTCCGCCGAAGCAGCTGGTACAGCGGTCCTTCAGAGGTGTCTCTGGATGACTTAGACCTGGTCATGGCCAAGGTTTGTTCACATAATAATCATAATCATATAATTTATTGCTTCTTGTGGTGTTAAAAGTTTTTCCCCCGCACAAGTGACGTAGGTTTAAAGATTATTTTTTATACTCATAATTTTAAAACACTTGTACATGTTCCACTTAATATTTATTGGGAAAACCCAACAGGTTTCGCTCATATGAGCATAATCATTACATATTTACATTTAGAAAAAAAAAGTTTTTAGTGTTATTGTGTGTTAGGATAAAAATGTACTAGTGTGATCTGTTAGTAAATACGTATTTTTACAATGTTTATTCTTAAATTCCAGTTGTTAGTATATCGGTGATGAGAACAGCAATGTTATCTTTAAGATTAAGGCTATAATTCTCACCTTTGTTACTTGATAGTTCTATATAATATTTTAAGGTATAAAATATAATTATAAATGAATAATTAATAATTTAATGTAACGGTCGTTAGGACTGCCACGATACAGGCCAAGCCTAGTGTGGAGTTCACATGTAACACATATGTTATTTTGTAAACATAATTTTGGCAAATAAAACATTTATTATTATTATGTTCAGGAGTCGTCGCTGATCCCAGTGGGCCAGCTGTCGCGCTGCTCCGGGGCGGGGGAGCTGTCGCACTCGCCCGCCGCGCCTCCTCACCACAAACACGGCAGCCGGGGCCACAGGTATGCATACCACAGAACATTTAAGAGGTTAGAATGGCGATAATGCGCCGTTCGTATGAAATTCGGTGTCGCTGATTCCACCCCACCTTTCACCTCCACTACATCTGTACTTAAATGAAGATGAAGTTTACGCACATATTTGCAATTTCCAATCTAGCCAATAATAGCGCCGCTCAATCACGCGATTTCAAATGGAACGAATCATACGCATGCACGCATACCGATGTACATTTTTATAGCTATGTGTTAAACAGCGCGATCGCGTCTATGCGTAGTGTTATGAGCGTTTGCTTATATCCTTGGCGCGCCTGCCCCGCCCACAGCGCCTTTCTAAACTCTTTTAAATGTTCTGTGGATATAACTGTGGCTTACCTTAACAAAGTTGTTCAGTTTCATGAGCTGAGTTATCAACTTATCACCCGAGAGGTTTTGCGTTATTTGATTAACACATTGAATTTTTGTGTTCTGTTATTTGGTTTTAGATAAAGTTTTGATGAATACAAATTTATTTACCTATAATATTATCGACAGCATGTCGGACCGTCGTTCGTTGCTGTCCGTAGCGTCCGGCATCTACGAGGAGATAGCAGACGTGCCCCCAACACCCGACCAGAACCAGCTACAAGACAACACCTACTGCAAGATGGGCCGGGACATACCCGACGGGCCTGTTAACGTGAGATATAAACACTAAATTAATAACACTAAATTAAAAATAATAACCCCCGACACAAAACCGTTACTTGACTTTCAACAACTAGAAAAGAGCTGATAATCTTCAAATGGCTGAAGATATTTTCTTGGATTATAGCTAAGAAAACTAGATTGTGACACCTTGCAAACAAAAAAAACTAGATCAAAATCGGCGCATCTGTTTAGGAGCTACGATGCCACACACACAGACACACAAGTCAAACTTATAACACCCCTCTTTTTCGTCGTAGGTTAATAAAACAAACTTATACACACACAGATATCCTCATTCACACATACATTCGTCTTCCGACACTCACAGCATACCCCATACACATTTGTACGGTATAAACGATAGATATGATTTGTTTATTATAGGAAATTATCTCAAAATATGTAATTTGGCATACCGTAGTCGAAGGCGGGGTGAGCGTGTGACCTTGCTAGACATTTTGGCGTTACATTATTTTTAAAGCCTGACCAAAGAAATAAGAAACCTGCTCTGGGGGCGCCACTTGTATATTTTTACGAGTATGGCAACAATTTCCCTTATAAAATTAGTTCCATTGAAATTCCGCAATATGGCGAGATTTCTTATTTCTTTGGGCGGGCTTTAATAACCTTCAAGAAAAGAAAGAGTTCAATGAAATTTTATCCGAGTTTATATGAAACAGACCATAGTATAAGTCGCATCAAGAAAAAAGAACGCTGGCAGTCTTAGAGAATAAATATACATAGATCACGCGCATCGCTCCGCTGCCTTTATGTCAAGCGTAAGCAAATTTTGGCAGATTTTGTATGGGCGGTGAAATCAATAACATTTTTCTTTTTGGATTTGTTCCTCGAGTCATGTTTGCAACTTATCACTGCACATTTCAAAATGTTCTCCTATTAAATGTCTTATTTTCACCGGGAAAAATAATCAGCTACGATAACCATTTGATACTAAACGAACGCGCTGAAAATATTCGGACTGTTCATATCCGTGCTTACAGTTCATACTCGATAGGCGTACTATATCCCTCCCAGAATTTTTTCTATTTATACTCTAAGGCTGGCAGTATAGCGCGCAGTAGGCGATTAGCATACCCCACCACTTTATCCAGCGTTATTTTTACATGACGCGAACTATAATAACAATGTTTAGTTCCAGAGAGTGGGTTCGTCTCACCGTTTAGAGGAGCCGACGTATGAGTCCGTGTCGGAGTGTGTGTACGCGACCATGCGCCGCGCCAAGCGACACCCGCCGCCCCTGCCGCCGCGCCTGCCCCCGTGAGTGCCTGCTTTCTCTCTCTCCCTCTCTCTGTTTCTCTCTCCCTCTACCTCTCTCTCTCTCTCTCTGGATACCAATTTTGACTGAACATTAGAAAGCTACATTCACCCTGACCTGAGTAACATAGGCTACCTTTTACCGCAGCAAAATGCCTCATTCCTACGGGAAAAACTGTTAACGCGGGCGGAGCCACGGCACGGTGTGGAAAACTTTGAACTTTAACTATATATATTACTTTACTTTACTATAAAAACGAAATTAATTACAACGTACGATTCAATATATTCTTTAAACTCTTTATTCATTCATCGTGTACGTTTCAGAACAATGAAACTGGGCGAATCGTGGCACTCCCGCATGAATTCCTCTGACGACGCGGTGACACGTCACAGCTCGCTAGGCTCGCTCCCGCGGTGCTACTCGGTGGGGGGCAATGACCCCGGCACACACACACTGCCGCACAGGGGACACCAGAAGAACAGGAGCTTCAGTGTGTTCAGGTGAGTCTGTTACACTATCACAGAGAGTCTGTTACACCAACACAGTGAGTCTGTTACACCAACACATTGAGTCTGTTACATCAACACAGTGAGTCTGTTACACCAACACAGTGAGTCTGTTACACCAACACATTACCACACTGTCACACTGTTTCTAATAACTGAGTGGATTTTTTTCATTTATATATTGGGAATAGCATAAATAAACATCAATGTACTAATATGCTATATGCATAATTGTCCACAGAAAAAGACTGAAAAGCGACTCGCGCGTCGCCACCTCCCCGAAATCGGACTCGTCCAAAGAAAACAAAGACGTCGAAACCAAAAAGAAGAAATTCGACTTCACCCCCACTCGCGACATCTTCAAAAACTTCCGAGTCAGCAAGAAGATGAAGAACCTCAAAATAACTACCGGAGCCCTCACTAAAGGCGAGACGAAAAGCTGCGAGTTTTTGGACGAAACCGAACATGTTACGACCAACAGATGTTCCAAATCCGTCGAGTGTTTAGAAGACGAAATTCTAGACGAATTCGACGCGGATCTATCGATAGAGTTTAACGATGATGCGGTGGCAGCACTAGCGTTGCCGCAAGAGATTGTCGATTTGATTTTGCGGAGTCGCGGATCAATAAGTAAGGTGAGGTTAAAACAGGAACCGGAAAGTGAGTATTTGCCTATGTCCCCCGTCGCCCCGCCGCCCCCCGCAGAGCATCACTATATCATCATGTCGCCTAAGGCTAATATTGCGTGAGTTTTGACAACTAGTCGTAGGTTTAGTCGGACCGGAGGATGGAGAGATGAGCCAAGGGGAATCTAGTGTTATGTGGAATATAATAGGGTGTTTTTTACTTATTTGGCAAGAGCTTAAAACGGCGTTTTTAGAAGGCACTTTATCGCGATATCATTAACAAGGTTATTCCTAAAATCTTCAAGTAACGGAATACCAAATCTATCGACCACACTTTAGAAAATTACTCAAAAGATCTTCCAATAGCTAAAAGGTTTTTTTTAACAAGCTAAGAATACTCTTGGTCAAATTACCTTTTAAACAAAAAAATATTAGTGCTAGAATTATACATAGATACACACAGACACGTTAACCTTATAATATGACACACCTTTCATACGTCAGGAAATAAAAATACAACAATTTAAAAAGGATTAACATAGATTTGTTTTGTAAAGCTCTGTCCGCCCTTTTAGCAATAGAGTAGTGTTATTATAACTATATTATATTCAACTGAGCCCTTTTGGTCCATCTTTTGGAACATTCTCTGCTTTGTCGTTACCAGTTATGAAACAGACAGCTGTGTGATATTTATTTTGTCACAGCGATAGTATTACAAAAAAGATTGACCAGAAATTTTAGAGGTGATATTATTGGAAATGTAAATGTTTGGCTTGGGTTGACAAGTCGTATCAAATACGCTCTTTAGATAATACAGTAGCCAGCACAGGCGGCTGGACATGTTGATCAGAGCGCCCGTATTCCGTAGTGGTAGGGGTGAATTTCGTAGTGCGAATGTCCAACCGCATGTGCTGGCTTCTTAATCAGAGACACTTATTCCAATATAACGTGTCCGAAATCCCTTTATAATGGAATTTTTGGATTTTGTGTGCAAGAAATCTGGATGATTGAAGTGAAAATAAAATAGATCTAAAATGAAAAAATCTCTCAATGCTATAATTTTTATATAATTCATTAATAAAACAAGGGGATTTTGGAACTTTAGTCCAAAAATCCTTGTACAGGTGATGTTTAGAATAAGCGAGTCCTGAATCTATCTTCAGTGCGCACTCTAGTAAAATAACAAAGATGAGATCGGCTTTCTAATCCAGGCTTTATATGAAATAACTTTTTTTTATAGTGAAAGTCATTTTAACTTCCATTTAACAAACTTTATTTCTGGTCAAACTTTATGCACGGTATTTTATAAGTTATATATTCTAGCTATTTTAACTTAAAACTATAAATTATGTCATAGTTTTAAAAAATATGGGTTCCTTTTTAGTTACAGACTATTTAAGGCTGTTTTGATTCGGACAAACCGTTCGGTATTTTTATTTTTAATTCGCGTGTTAAAATAGTTTTTAGACGCAGATACATATCGTATCGTTTCTGATTTAAATCTAATTTGTTAGAAAGAGACGACAAGCTTTTCTTATCTGCAACGCTTAGCATAATTTAGTATGAGTTTAAATGCAGGGGCATATGCCTAAAACAACATATTGAATATTTGAAAGGAAGTCAAGAAAAGCAAGGAAACAACAGGAATTAGAATAAAATGCTTAGCTTTATACATCTTGTAGCCAAATTGTAGGGTTAAGATTGGTTATGGGCGATATTCAGAGACAGAACCAAGCTAAGCTTCTGTTGAAAACTTTGTGTGCTTGATAAGAATTTACAAATAAATTACTATAGTTTTGTCTTTGAATGTCTGCCCCAGTGTTGGATATTTTGGACTATGGACTGTACATAAACGAACGCCAATCCAGTACAGTACGCGCCAAACTGCGACGCGAATCGTGCTTCGTTCAGAGCGGACTACAAGTTTAGCGCGTACTGTAACTCAGAAATTGCACTTAACAAAATGAATTATGGTAAAACTAGTCGATTGGTGTTCCGTTTGTGTTAGCCCTTTTTATGGTTTAGGGTTCTCGGCAGTTTTCTGTCATTAGACTGAATTTAACGGTAAGGTTTGTAAAGGACTGATTATAAAGAATAATTTGATGGATAGGCAATTAAAGAGCAGTTAATTTCAGTGCATTAAGACTGTTTTAAATAGTAACTTCTGTTAATATACAGCCATGTTTATACATTTATTTAATTATACAGAAAAACCGTATAAAGTATAAAACGGTAAAAATACTTTAAAGCCTGACCAAAGAAATAAGAAACCTGCTCTGGGGGCGCCACGTGTATATTTTTACGACTATGGCAACAATTTCCCTTATAAAATTAGTTCCATTGGAATTCCGCAATATGGCGAGGTTTCTTATTTCTCTCGTCAGGCTTTACAATGACATACAAAATAACTCGCTTATTTTGTACCAAATAGGATGTAAGTGATGGCTACGTATTAAAGTTGATTTTTCCATACAAATGACAATTTTGTATGGGAGAGTAGATTTTTTTTTCGTGTTTTTGCTGCTTGCTTCGTGTTGCTTAAAGCCCAAAAAGCCCACTAAGCTTCTCCTTTCCCACTGCTGGACCAAGCAATCACACCCTAATGTCATAATTTTATTAATCTGCAATTAATTGCCTATTTATAAATGAATCTCAAAAAGGACTGAGTGTTTAGGAATGTATTATGTATATGTTGAAAGGTAAACTATCACTGCCACAACTAGATTTAAAAAGACGAAGGCCGCTAAAATAATATTAGATAGTGAATTGTACTGCTAATAAGGTTATTAGGTTTAAAATTAGTAGAAAGAAAGTCACTCGAAAGGCATTCACTTTTTAACTGACTAAAAAAAATGTTATTCTTGCAATACTACAAAGCGTGTGATTATTAGAACCACAGGTAAGAACAGCAATTTATATCTGCATCTACATAAAAAAACCAAAACTGTGTGTAACAACTTACATTAATTTTATTAATCTTGATAGCGACTCTGTTCGCCCTCTATATTTAAATTGAGGGTAGTACTCAAACGCTTGTAGCGACCTCGCGCGTACTAAAATACGGGTACGAAGTTACTCAGCATGCAAAGCATATCTTAAGTCATGCTATTATGCTCAACTTATGGATATTACTGACAAGTAAGATTAATTTCGTTCAACACTTTTTTTGCTCAACTGTATATTATAGATGACCATGTATAAAAGTGACGTGCTTGTATTTCATGATATCTGAGTATTGTATGGACGTCTTTCGAGTGATAAAGGTCTGAACGACCCCAATATTAGCTAAATATCAATTGGTATTGTTAAGACTGAGTCAAGACTTGTTTTGTATGGAAGGGCAGTATTAAACTAGGTTAACAATTGGCCGAATGACTTGTATGGCGGCCATTACACGGTCAGTCTGGATCGAGATATCGCTAAGGTCACGGATCGCAATGGATTTCAACACCATAGGAAGAGGAAGTGTCTGAAAACCAGCGTTGGGTGAACCTCTAATTCAAATTCAAATTATTTTATTGCATTAAATATGGTTATAAAGATGTTACAATTTTTGTCAATAGTGTCACACATCTAGCCTAAATACATGTTAAGCATGCAAACAATATATTTCCTTATTCTAATATTTTTTTACAAAAGGTACACGATCTCTTCTGGTGTTCCAAGAATTCCTTTGTTGAATAGAATGTATGCCCTAGTAGCCATTTTTTTAGTATGAAGATCTATGGAACCATCCAATATGAGCTTAGACATTTCCTTTTGCCTAAATTGCAAACTTGTTTGTAATTTGTTATTTAAAAAGTTTTATTTGTAAAAATTTCGGATTTGTAATGTAACTTTATGTAAAGTCTGACCAAAGAAATAAGAAACCTGCTCTGGGGGCGCCACGTGTATATTTTTACGAAAATGGCAACAATTTCCCTTATAAAATTAGTTCCATCGAAATTCCGCAATATGGCGAGGTTTATTTCTTTGGTCGGGCTTTAATTTAGGCAATAAACTTGATTTTGATTTGATATATCTAAATAATATGTGATCCGATGTCTCGATCCGTCAACACACATTACACAGTCAATCTGGATGAATATCACTGATCGCAATCAGCGGATCTTGATCTGACTGACCTGATCTTGAATAGACAATTACATCTCGAATAGAAGAAAGTAATATCGTGAATTTAGTCTTAATTTCTGAAGATCTGACTTAAAGGAAATAAAGTTGAACGAACATTAATCACGGACCTGTATGAAATACTTACAATTTTACAAATGTCTAGTACAGGTGAGAGCGGATTAGGCTGACTTTGTACTTTGTACCATCCTAATACGTTGAACAAGGAATCACCAGACGTGTGTCTAACTTGATATGTTCTTAACTGTACTATTAGATGTTAGTCAATATAAAAGCATTAGATAATACAATACAGTTGATATTAAATCACAGTGGACTTTTTTTGTAAACTTGTAGGTTTTTAAACAGTACCCCAATTTAATAATCGTGTTCATAGGGTTGCAGGAACAAAACAGTTTTTACCGAATATTACCGTATATGTTACGTAAAATTTCATTTTTACCGTATTGTACCAGGGTAATTGTATCGTGTTACATCCCTAGTTCAAAGATACCTTGTGTTCTATCTCTTAAATACTTATAAGACTTAAAAATAGTGGTCAGTAATATGGCAGCTTTACTAACGAACGATGTATACGGCTTAATTATATTGATTTTATCGCGCTAATGTGTTGTGATATTTGAAGTAATAAATTGTTATAGGCTTATGTGTGGACAGCAAATAAGGTATAATCTCTGTAACCTTTTTCTATTCTCATCTGCTCACCCCTTTAGATATTGTCTCTTATTATTTATAGATTTATCTGGAAATTGGCGTAGTATAACTTCTTAAAAATATTTTGTTGTCTACTCAAATTATAAAAAAGGAAGCCGAGCTACCTATCTTGCAAAAATATCAAATTTAATTCTTCCACTGAATAAGGGATAGAAAACTCGAGCGTCTTTAGCTTCACCTGCTATTGACAGTACATCATAACGTGATTCATTTTAATTCTGACGTTTTTCTATTATACATATAGTTTCATTCACTCATTATTTTGTTTCGTTTCATTCCGCCACCGAACATAAAAACTTTTTTTTTGTTGATTTTTATGACCTGGTTGCAAGACTTTTCTGTAAAGAAGTGAAGTTATACCAAATAACACATTAAAAACTGTCCTATCCTCCATCTTACCTTATTTCTTGTCCACCTATGTATATATTTAAGGCTTAGCGGCTTTGTTGATATTTGTCGACCTCTAGATAGTATGTTTGATCCAAATATAGACAGTTTTGTGTATGTTTGAGTGTTAGTCAGTGCTAAAGCTATTATTTGCCGAGTCTTATGGACAAGTAGCTTAACATTTGAGTAGCTTTTTTTATAGATCCATTTCTGGTCAGATAAAAAGAATAAACTACTAAATTGATAAAATTATTTGTAGAATAATTCTTTTTTTTTTAATCATATTACATACACAACACTTGGACCCAGTATGTATTTACATTTAAAAAATATTATTCCTTCTAAACGTGTTTAACTTGTAGTAATCTGACCTTAAATGGACGCTACGTTGTTGGTCATCAAAGTTGTGTTTGAACTTCGACCAAAATATTAACCAGTAGGTGTAAGGTACTTAAAAATTTATTTTAACTTTTATAGTTTTGATTTACTCAGAACTATTTTTAGGTAGTTTTTGTTTGAAACATTTATCACAAACATGACAGTATTTTGTAATAACTTTTCATCGGTTGATTTTGTACATGATTAATCACATTTTCCTACTTTTCATACAAGTATGAACTATGTACGGTATGCAACATAAAACTTATTTACAAAAACGCTCATTCATATAATTGTTTAATTTGATATATTTTTTTAAAAAGATAATGAATGTATTTTGCTGACCGTACTCGTTTGTATTTTGTCAATTCGATCAAAGGTTTTTTGATAATGATACCATCTTGTTATTTTTTTATTTCTCTAATTTAGGCAGCTAGTTATCTAACGAAGGACCAAATCGTTATTTTTTAATCTTTGTTTTGTTTAGTTTATTTATTGTACTGTAGTTTTTAACGGGAATGTCTGCATCGTTTGTCAAGTGGAATGTAATTAAAATATAATTTAATTGATCTCACTCATCGATTTTGTACTAATTATAGATTATAAAAAAGATAACAAGAAAAATAAAATTTCTGACCAATTTAAAACAATAAAATTGATCTTTCCAACAAATATTTTGTTGTAGTTGTAAGTTTAGGATTTTACTAAACATCGATTCGAACTTGTATTTTTTCATATATCTATCTATCCCTTTCTAACCGCAATGTTAAACAGTATCGCACAGCACGCTTTTTTCTCGGTAGACGTTTAAGCGTTAAAAAGAGATAGAAATACAAAATTAGTCTGTTTTATCGACAAAAATATGAACGATGCAGCATCCTGTATGTAGTCTTCTTAATGTTATCCACAAAATAAAGTTTGTACGTGTAATAAAACTATTATTTTTATTTGGCTCCCACTTTCCGAATGTGTTTAAATGGGAAGTTTTCCAGTAGCAAATTAAGGAAAAACTACATAAACGGCTCAACAGATGGCACTAGTAAAAAGTGAGGTAATAAATACAGAAGTATTGGGTTATAAAAAAACTCAAATTAATCAACTAATTATCCTAAAATTAATCTCTGTTACAACCATGTAAAATCCGACAAAAAAAGTAAAAAAGTATACAATCAATCTCACTGTTCTCATTATTTTACTAGCGGCATCTAAGAATGCTTTTTTTTATTTCAAGCTGTCAGAAAATCTCCCATTGACATAGAAGATTAATTTAGAAGTTATGTCACGGGACTTGTCATGGGAATGGTCATCTTTTTTCCCTTTCTTAGAGACATTCGCACAGGAAAAAATAACAGGCGAATATGGAAGCTGATTAAAGATAAAAGACATTCATATTTTACATATATTTTATTTAGCAATCAAAAACAATACACCACAAAAATATCACAAACGTTTATTATTATACTAGATCTATCTGAGATTATTATGATTGAATACTTTTATTGATAAGCATTTAACATGGCGTTACGAAGGGCGTTGATAATTTTATTGTTCGATTGGCTATGGCACATGCTAGCTGCAAATAATAATATTACAAAAACAAATATATATAAACTAGTAACAAATATTTGCACTGATATTATCGATTCGATAATAACTAAAAAAGGAAAACCTAAGGCATAAAATAATAACGCAATTGCTGGCAACTTATTTAATAAATTACTGTTTTTTGCTACTCGAAATTGGTTCTTCAATTACTGCCGGTTTGTGGTTACCATTCGTTAGAAACTATTCCTAATAAATTGAAAAATGCTAGTTCTTGATGCAAAAACTGCCATGGATATGATGAAATTAAATTAGTAAAAATAATATCAAATATTTTCGTTTCAAATAACATAAAGTAATGAAATATAATATCACGTTTTAAACATGCTTAAAACTTAACATAATTGAAACTTGATTTTATCATTCTGTGCGTTTAATCCTATAACTAAATATGCATTATCCTCTAGAAAAGCGTAGATATTTAAAACTTATTTTAAAGCAAATACAAAATAAATTCTTTCATAAGTAAATAAAAAAAATGAAATTGAAATAGTTACGGAAAACAAATAGTTTCACGTATTTTCCTTATAAAAAATTCCTTTTGTAGTATTACGCGGCAGGCGTTGAGCAAGAAGACAACAATTGAACCAGTGAATAGGTTTATTTACAGGAAACCTTATTTAACAATGAATATTTGGGCACTAGAGAGGACGGTCTACGATCCGAAAGGCGTTTCGACAGAGACACCGTAACGGGGCTTAGACACGTAGCACTAGTGGTAACGTAAGGCGTTCAAAGGCTTGAAGGCGACCTTAAGTGTACTACTAGAGTAGCTAGCCGTAGAAGACAAATTGAGAAAAATAATCATTTGGGGTCATGTTTCGTGAAGACACACCGTTTGCGAGTTTTAAAAAACCCACAGCGCCATCTGTTGTCCATTTCATGTATTACACATTTGGAGTTCCAGCGACCAAACGTTAGCGAGTTTTAAAAAACCCCCAGCGCCATCTGTTGTCCATTTCATGTATTACACCTGTTGAGTTCCAGCGACCAAACGTTAGCGAGTTTTAAAAAACTGGCAGCGCCATCTATGATCGTAATCGTGTACTACAGTCCCCCTTCTTATATTCGAGATGTCCCAGCGAGTTACTTCTTTTTTGGTCTTCCACGCCTTGAAACAGTTTCTGACTGTTGTTGTACAACTTTCCGAGGTCTTCCTCGTTTCTTCAGCGGCTGGGCTGGTTGAGGTAGTTGTTCATCATTTCCTTTGTAGGGAGTCAGTGCTGATGCATGATAAACTCCCAAACACACGTTAGGTTTAGCTGGGTCAGCTACTTCATATGAAGAAGGTCCTTTCTTCTTCTTTATGAGGTATGGGCCATCACGGCGTGGTGCGAACTTGGCACTAAATCCTTTGCTTGCGTGACTTAGAGGATGCAATGTAACCAGGACCTTATCCCCATCTTGATAATCCGGACGGCGCTGTCTACCAAGATCAGTCAGCTCTTTCCTTTTCTCTTCCTGCATATCTTGTACTTCTTTTGCACGTTCCAGAATTATTGCTAACTGCAACAGTTTGGGCGTAATCTCAGGAATGAAGTTTTCCGCAAGAACAATTTGACGATAGTCATGGTAGTTGTCATCCAAGGTTTTTAATTCTCGGCCAAAAGTAAGATATGCTGGACTATAGGAGGTTGACTTGCAAACAGCAGTGTTCATTGCAAACCTTACACTCGGTAGGTGTTCTGGCCAGTCCCTGTGATTATCTCCAAGAATAATTGCCAATTGAGTCTTTAGATCTCTATTTCTCCTCTCTACTGGATTAGCTTCGGGGTGATAAACAGGCGTGTAACCATGTTTTATTTTTAGACAGAAAGAGAGTTGCTGCATTATGGCGCTAACAAATTGAGGTCCATTGTCGCTGATCATTCTTCTTGGGAAACCATATCGTAGGAAAATCTCGTTAATTAACACCATAGCGCACTTTTCTGCAGTTGCACTTTCCAGGGCAAAAAGCTCTATCCAGCGTGAATTAATATCTTCAATGATAAAAATCCAACTTTTACCATCAGTGGAAGTAGGTAACGGTCCGAACAGATCAAATGATATCACTTCGAAACGCTGGTTAATCGCATGTGTTTGGAGTAAGCCAGCTGGTTTCTGATTAGATGGCTTGAATCGTTGGCACTCAATACAATGTCTGGTATAACTATCAACATATTTACGCATGCCAGTCCAGTGATATCTTCTTGATATAGCCTGATAGGTTTTTTCTGCGCCATAATGACCTGCCTGTGGGTCATCGTGATAAACTGCCAATATATTTGCCCATTCATGCTCAGGAACGAGTAGTTGAGCTTCATCTGAATTTGAGTCAGAGCTGTGTCGATAAAGGAGACCGTTATTGATTAGATATCCTTTATTACTCCAGTACTGGGCATTTTCATCGTCGTTAGGCGTTTCCAGCGTTGTAATGATTTTTGCCAGCTTTTCATCCTTGAGCTGTTCAGTTCTTATTTCAGCGGGGCTGCGCGTTGGTAAGTCTACAGTTACCGTACACAAACCACACTCCTCTTGATTTTCCTCTGTACAAGGTGGTCTAGACAAGGTATCTGCAACGACATTAACTCGGCCTGGGATATACTTAACAGTGATATCGTATGCTTGCAGTTTCAGTGCCCATCTAGCTAGTCTTCCAGAAGGTGTTTTTAATTTCATAAGCCATTGCAATGAATGGTGATCTGTTATTATGGTAATTGGCGATCCCTCAATGTAACCGGCGAACTTGCTGACGGCCCAAACAACAGCGAGTGCCTCCCGCTCTGTGGTGGAGTAATTCCGTTCAGCTTTTGTAAGCAGCCTGCTGGCGTACTCTATGGGATGTTCGTCGCTTCCTTCACCCTGGACAAGCACCGCACCAAGCGCATAGTTGCTCGCATCTGTCTTAATGATATAACCTTTCTTGTGATCTGCTTGTTTCAGAATAGGAGATGAGGTAAGTTGGGACTTTAGCTCCGCATATGCCTTTTCTTGTTCAGGGCCCCAGGCCCATATTGCTTTCTTTTTCGTAAGTTGCGTGAGTGGTTCAGCGATATCCGAGAAGTTTTTAATAAAACGCCTATACCAGGAGCATGTTTGAAGGAATGATAGCAGATGTTTTACATTTGATGGAACGGGCCGATCTGCTATAGCGGCAGTCTTCTCTGGATCTACCTGAAGTCCTTCAGGTGTAATTAAATGTCCCAAGTACTTAATGCGTGTGCAACAAAAACGGCACTTTTCTCTGTTGACTACGAAGTTGTACTCCCGCATCTTCTTGAAAACTTCAATTAAATCAGACAAGTGTCTTTCGAATGTGCTGGAGAATATAATTAAGTCATCTAGATAAGCCAGCAACTTGATGTGGCTCAGTTCGACGCGAAATCTGTCCATTAACCGTTGAAAGGTAGAAGGAGCATTTCTTAGGCCGAAAGGCATTCTGAGAAATTTATAAATACCGAAAGGTGTTATAAATGCTGTTTTATCTTGGTCGGCCTTTCGTACACTTATCTGCCAGTATCCTGCTTTTAGATCTAGTGCTGTCATGTATGGAGTCGGCTTAGCTTCATGCAGGAGATCATCGATGCGAGGAATGGGATATGTATCTGCAACCGTGATTTCATTAAGCCTTCTGTAGTCTATACAGACTCTCACCTTGCCATTAGGCTTCGGAACCATGACAACTGGTGCAGCCCATGGTGAGGTACATGGTACGATTATACCATCTTTAATCATGTTATCAATTTCAGCTTTCAGGACTTGTTTTCGTTCATAGGACATTCTGTAAGGAGGGACTGCGATGGGTAAGTGGTCAACAGTGTCGATAACGTGTTCAACTCCCTGCACGGGTTTGCCGTTTGGTTCGAAGACATCACTAAACTCGTGTAACAATGCGTCAAGCTCTTGAGATTGTGAATCGTCAAGCGTGGATGTCACGTCTATTGCACATAGTTCAATATTATGAACCAAGGATGACTTTCCCTCCCTTTTGTTCCGAGATGTCCCAGCGAGGTTTGTGTGTGAATCTCTTTTGTCTCTACTAGGCTTAGATGTCTTGATTTTTTTTTCCTTGGGGCTTGTGACCTTTTCACCTCCAACTGTAAACAATGCTTCAGCTTCTGGTGACAGCGTAATTTCTGCTTCATCTATATTTTTGATGGCATCCTGCATCATGTACTCGCTTCTTGGACAATAACCATCAAAAAGCAGTCTTCTGGCCGCGTTAGTACCTTTGGGTATCTCAGGTAAGTCGATCGGTACTAATTTATATTCCACCTTAGGGAAAGTAGCGGAAACAGAAGAAGTGGTCAGGGATTCACTTTTACGTGTGTCTGGTCTATCAAACATAACGAAACTTTCTTGATAGAGCTCGTACTCTTGCTCTGGATGTTCAATGAAATGCCAGGTAAATTGAGCAATATTCAACACCACGCCAGCTTGCTGTAGAAAGTTTATTCCCAATAAGGTGCGGTTATCAGCGGATTCTAGCAGAACAATAAAAGGCGTTGTGAAAGTGCGACCACAAATTTGTACTTTGGCTTCAAAAGATAGCACACTCTGTTTCCTCGATATTCCATCTGCTAGCGTAACTGTTGCCAATTGTTGGGAAAATGTCTGTCCTCGTGATCTCAACTTCTTATAAAGCTCTCGCGAGGCAACGTTTATTTTTGCACAGGTATCGACATATGCTGTGCCATCAATGTCATTCACCTTTAAGTACACCATTGGCCTGGAGCGCGACTCTAAGTGTATGTTTACGGCGCAAAAGTCAAGCCCACTCTTGTTCTTGGGTAGTTGTTGCGGTTTTTTAGAGCAAATAACGCAATTGCTGCGATATACCCCCGGGGTACCGCAACCATAACATGCCAAACCCACTTTAGGCACGTTAGCGGTATTAACGTTGCTGACTTCAAGTTTATCAGATTGGTTTTGGACATCCATTAACCTCTTCCTTTTTCGACATTCTTCTTGAGTATGACCAAGTTTCTTGCAGAAGTTACATCTCGTTTTCTTACTGCGCGCTAGAGCACTCGAATCAGATGAAACAGGTTGGTTACTGTGTATATCTTTACCCTCTACATAGGCTTTCTCCTTTAGTAAAGCTTCTACGCCTCGAGATTGATTCAACAGGTCTTCAAAGTTCGAAATCTTTTCCTTTGGAACCTTGTCACGAATACTCAATTTCAACAAACCGTACACGATATTCAGTTGTTGCTTCTCATTGAACTTTTCATCTGTGGGTAGTTCTGAGAATAACATTCTCTTCTTCGCAACAAAGTCATCGGTCGATTCCCCTTCTTGCTGCTTTACTCCACATATCTCTAGATATATCAAGTAGTCAGGTTTCTTAGGCGCGAACGTGTTTCTTAGGCAATCTTCAAACTGATCCCATTTCGTAATCGACGATTTGCAACCCTGCCACCAAATTGCTGCTTCATCGCGTAGGACTAATGGTAATCCTGCCAAGGCATCAGCGTCACTGATTTTTTCCAAATCTTTGAACACGCGAACAGCGGTTAGAAAGGCTTCAACAGTTTCTCTGTCTTTCATGCCGTTATACGAAGCAGTGCAAGTTGTCATAGTGCCCTTTCGGCCCGATCCGATACTCGCTAAAAGCTCCTGGAACTGAGCAACGGACAGGTTGACGCTCATTCTGACTGGTTTCTTCTGCGTCTGCTTCACTGGAAATGTTGTTCTTCGGCCCGATCGTGTGACCACGTACTTAGGTTCGCTTTGCCTCGCGTTGGACGCCACTGTAGTATTACGCGGCAGGCGTTGAGCAAGAAGACAACAATTGAACCAGTGAATAGGTTTATTTACAGGAAACCTTATTTAACAATGAATATTTGGGCACTAGAGAGGACGGTCTACGATCCGAAAGGCGTTTCGACAGAGACACCGTAACGGGGCTTAGACACGTAGCACTAGTGGTAACGTAAGGCGTTCAAAGGCTTGAAGGCGACCTTAAGTGTACTACTAGAGTAGCTAGCCGTAGAAGACAAATTGAGAAAAATAATCATTTGGGGTCATGTTTCGTGAAGACACACCGTTTGCGAGTTTTAAAAAACCCACAGCGCCATCTGTTGTCCATTTCATGTATTACACATTTGGAGTTCCAGCGACCAAACGTTAGCGAGTTTTAAAAAACCCCCAGCGCCATCTGTTGTCCATTTCATGTATTACACCTGTTGAGTTCCAGCGACCAAACGTTAGCGAGTTTTAAAAAACTGGCAGCGCCATCTATGATCGTAATCGTGTACTACACTTTGAGATAACATGTTATATTTAAAAATAATAAAAACTAACTAATATTAAAATACACATTAAAGAGAGCCGAGATTTTGATATGAGAAACTAAATAAAGTCCAATCAAAAAACAAAACCCTCACCATTTTGAAAAAAAAAAATTTTAAGGTCAGGCTTTACATAACGAAATATGTACTCAAAATGAATTATAACACTCAGATAATAGGCATTAGATCTTCACGGGATTTGAACTTGTGTCCCCAAAATTCATAAACAGGCTTAATATAATAGCAGCCCAATTTCCCAATTACATACTTTTACACAAATAAATATGCTTAGAACAATTTGTTGACAAATAAATACAAAAATTCACTCCTAGTAAATAATTGGTTATTAAATGCATGACTTTACTTAATACTACATAAAATAAAATTCCTGTGATTCATAAACTGGATATCTTACATAACTATTTATGATTATTTATTAACACTTCATAAAATAAACAATGCACACTGCGGCATTTAGGAAAGTAAAGCCCGACCAAATAAATAAGAAACCTCGCCGTATTGCGGAGTTTCAATGGAACTAATTTTATATGAGAAATTGTTGCCATAGTTGTAAAAATATACACGTGGCGCCCCCAGAGCTGGTTTTTTATTTCTTTGGTCAGGCTTTACTATCTATTCTATACACCGCGAAATGTAACTAATTGTTTGTCCGCAACATAGTGTAGTACAACAACTAGTTAATATAACACGGTGTATATCCTGGTAATAAGGTCTAATTTTGTCAGGCGAACTACATAGGTGTGAGCAAGATAGCACGAGAAAATACGAAGAAAGTGTCGCCTTCCTTTTCTTCACGACTTGTTTACAAAGCTGCACTTTAGTATTTAAGATTGTAATATTTTAAATATCTTATTATCTAATTTTATAGACAGTCAGACATAATTAATTTACTTATTTATTATGTCTAGTTATTCTTAGGGTGCTTTTAGAGACCCGCTAAAAGTGATTTCAGTGCATTTTTCCCCAGTTTTTTACCGCTTACGACTAGTTTCTTTCTACACTATATTTAAAGCCCGACCAAAGAAATATGACACCTCGCCATATTGCGGAATTTCAGAGGAACTAATTTTATAAGGGAAATTGTTGCCATAGTCGTAAAAATATACACGTGGCGCCCCCAGAGCAGGTGTCATATTTCTTTGGTCAGGCTTTATTATCAAACATCGTTAAGATAAAGAGTGCATTTAAACATGAAAACATACTGTATTACCACAAAAAAATTAAACACACATGTATCTTAAAAAAAAAACATCACGTGTAGGTATATGAAAAAAGCCCTTAGATTTTTTGGAAAGGCGCTCAACGGTTTTTTTTTGTAGTAAGACCCATAAAATGTAATTTGCTGTGTTGGATACACTAATATCAATCATGCATTTGACCGTCTAAATATAAAAGCCTCCTGAAAAATAAAAATAATGTTCAGCGGGGGAGACCCACGTTTATTGAAAATTTCTGGCAACAAATTGGCAACATTCAAATTACTTCCATTCAAATTTCGCAATATGGCGAAGATTTTTATTTTCCAGGTCGAGCTACAAAATAGTTTCTTAAAAAAGATGTTTTTATTTTTGTTACAATACGTCGTAAAGTACCCGTTTTGTGATAATTCCCCAAAGTTTCGCTTCGTGGATAGTGAGGTGCCTACATACTTATAAATCCAAGCGAATAAATGCAAATCCCGTAGATTTCGAAGAGGATATTGAAACCTGTGTCTCTTAAGCAATTAGAGATCAATTAAATGTGTCCATTGCTTTATTTGTTCAATGCATAGAACGCATTTATATAGTTGTGTACATTTAAGGCTTTCGCTACGTTAGCGGAATGGGCTCAGCTTAAGCTGGACGCTAGCAGATTTAAATATCCACCCACGTAAGGCTGGTTTCAGAGCGGCGCGTCTCAGCAGCGCTGCCCAGGCGCGCGCGGCTCGGGCGCGCCTAAACATAAGCGGCCGAGACGCGGCCCAAGACGCGTCACTATGAAACGCTACATACAATCTAGTGTAATGCGAGGCGCGCGCGGCTGGGCAGCGCTGCCGAGACGCGTCGCTCTGAAACCAGCCTAAGATGGCCGTCGCGTTGTTTAATTTGTATCAAGGGCCCAATTTTTTACGCTAGAAAATACTTAGAACTTATAACCCAGCATATAAGTTGAGCTCACCTTTCGTAGGTTATTTTTTAACGCAGCATACGTGCTTAAATGTTCTACGTTTCACCTAATCCTAACCTTCAAATAACTATCATATAATTTCCCATTCTTCAAGGGTATCGTCTGGTGAGGACAGACTTCTAGCGGCCTTTAAAGTACTAGCATCTATTTGAACTTCTATACCTTCCAAATTCCACGTATTTGGAAGTTTAACTACTTTAGGAATGAGGTTAGTTGCATCTCTCTTAGGAACTTCCTTTTCAACCTGAAAAGTACGTAACGGTTTTTCTTCGGCTACCGGTTTGCCGTAAATTGGTTTTTGTTCGTTAACCGGTATTGTAGTGTTAACCGGTTTTGTAGCGTTAATCGGTATTTTGTCGTTTTTGTAAGATCCGTCTAAATTGCTTCTGTTGTATGCGTCGACGAAGTCGTCTTGGCTCTTTTCGGTGACTTTCTGTTTGATGCTCAACGACTCTAGGTTCAGCATCTTCGCGAGTATTTTCTCTTTTTCTTCAATTTGTTTTTCTAGGAGATCGTCGTTTTGGTCATTGATGTCACTGAAAATAAATTAATAAACACTTTAATCTACAAGCCTATAGTTAAGTCAATTTCGCTAGCCAAGTTAAGTCAAGTTGGTCGACTTAACCTTGACATACAACTTATTTCCTCTCGACGACGCGACGACGTTTCCCTCACACTAAGCACGGATAAACATACATATTAAATCGAAAACACATTGGAAAAGAGCGAGGCGAATCTGCGCCTCCTGGATTTGAAACAACAGTCTGATAGGCACTTCGTCACCGTCACTTTCATTCTTGCTGAGGTTTTAGATAAGTCACTGCACTAGGTTACTTTCCCTTTATAGCAGTTTGCTTTTCATGTGGGTTTCTAACCTACTTCACAAACCCTGGTGTCAGAATTACTGAGCCGCCTAAGACTTCTGACATGGCTCCTGTAACGATTATATCCGTAGATCATATAGCCGGGACTAACGGCTTTACGTGCCTTCTAAAGCAGAAATCATCTTTCTTTTCGGACAATCAAGATATTCAGCCTTCAATGTCCTAACCAAACTGGGGAAAGTCTCACAAAGTGATATTTGTTCGTTCCCCACCGGGATTCGAACCCGGAACGTCCGTAACGAACGTCAGGCGCGCTTTTGACCACTCGAACACGGAGGCTGTTATATATAAATAAAAAGCAAAATTTAAATACTTTTATTTTAATTTCGCACTACCACTTTTTTAAATCATGTGTGTTTAATACGGTAAAAAGAAACTCTCGCACTATACCTGTATACGCTGACGTTCACGACGCATGGGCTGGTGTAGCTGACGTCAGTGGCCTTGCGCACCGGCGTCGACATCCGGGGAGTAGACCCGCCGCTCCTCCCCTACGCAACAACAAGCACGTCGATAGTCTACGTCGTTTTACAAAATAGACAACCACTTACAAGTACTTACAACCACAGCTTACAACCCACCCCTAAGGACCTTTACAAAAGGAGCGGTCCTGCGCTGCCCGTAGGCTCCGTAGCCTAGTTTGTTACTACAAACTAGGCTTCGGGGTATTCCTGCCTGCCTTTGAAGCTCAGGGTCGCGGATTCGAATCCCAAAGGACAAACATTTGCAAGATGAGCACCTGTGCTTGTCTGGATGTTGTATATTTATATATGACTCGGCCAGCTTATCAATTTGTATAAATTTTTTAAAAAAAATGCGATTTCAGAAAACTTGCAAAACAAACTTGCTCAATTTCATGAGCTGGGTTATCACCTGAGGTTTTGCATTATTTAATGAACACGTTGTATATCAGCTTGTGTCATACAATACTTTTAGTTCAGGATGAACTATCCTATCTTATAAATTATAATTTTCATTTATTCTATACTACAAATTCTCTGCATGTTAGAAAAAAAAGTACCTTGCTCCTCCTACTGCTGTGAATCAACTCAGCGTCATACTTCTTCTCCATAATACTGCTGTACATCTTAAACTTCTTCTCCAACTCCTCAGACTTAATTCTCCTCATTTCTTCGGCGTCACTGGACACATCTTTGAACTCGTTTATAATTGACTCAAGAACATTATCAGATAGATCTCTGGGAAGATTCTTAATAGGAGGGAGTTCGAAACACTCTTCTGCGCTTGCGACTGTTCCATCCAAAACTTCGTTCTTGGTAAATATGGATATGGGTTGTTCTAGAACACTGGTGATGTATGGTACTGTTTGGTCGATGTGCGTAAAGTCACGCACTGTGTTTACTGCTTGCTGGATTGATGTTGTAAGCGATTTGGTCATCAAGTTTATTGGTTCGTCTGTAATTAAGTTTGTTAGATTGGGTTAGTAATGTCAAGTAATGCCAATGCAAAGTAAAAGTATGTAAAGGCCGAACAGAAAAAAAAATCCGGCTCTGGGGGCGGCACATGTTATTTTAGTGCTTCTGGCAACAAAAATGAATTCCATAGACATATCGCAATCAGGCGAGATTTTTTATTTTTCTGGTTGAGCTTTAAGTTAATCATATTATATTGTGTAATTTAAAACTGAAGAGATTTTTTGTGACGTGAGTCCTCTTTGCACTTGATAATATTCACCATAACCAGGCTGCAGCAGTCTACTAAGGCACGTAAAGCTGTCCTGGTTACTATCAAATAGATGTCATAGGGTCAAATCACACCGGAAGAGCAGCGACGCGCCGAGAACTTTCAGTGTGAAACAATTTTAAACTTCGAAAAGGTCGTCCGTCGGCATTACGGCCCATTTCTAGCGATCTAGCCTTTTTAGTATGCGGATCGGACGGAACGGCTCAATAATTCTGACACCAGGATTGGTAAGGTAGGTTAACCGTGAAACCCTTCACTGGACCAAGGCCTCTTCTTTGACGTGCCGATCCTGCACGCATCCAGTTTCTTTGCTGTCAGCCATTTTCTACTGCCGGTTGCTCTTATAAAGCTTGAAACTTAAATCTTATGTCTTCTCTTTGAGTATCGAAGAAGGCGAGATTTGGGTGTAAAGCCCGACCAAAGAAATAAGAAACCTCGCTATATTGCGGAATTACAATGGAACTACTATTATAAGGGAAATTGTTGCCATAGTCGTAAAAATATACACGTGGCGCCCCCAGAGCAGGTTTCTTATTTCAGGCTTTAGTTGCCGCATAGTTGATAGACGGCAACCTGTCACTAGATGTACTACTAACCACAAAGATTTCATCTTATTTTAAATGTGTGCTGAATCTTACCCTGACACTTTGCTAAAGGTTATTTTAGTTTGGAATTCTTGTAAGCTAGCCAACTAGGCTCACCCGGAAGGAAAAAAGGGCGTTTATGTATGCATGTATGTTTATTCGACAAGCGGAGAGTATGCGACAGGCAATCTACTGCGTTCGACTTGCAATGTAATACTATGAGAAAACCTGTTTACAAGGGCGATGAACGCACGCTACGCTGCGCTTGGCGATTAACGAACCGCGTTCTTAAAACTAACGTCACCGAGTGCAACGCCTGTGGAGTTTCTTCCGGCGAGTTCTTCTCCACAGAAGACAGCCAAATTGTGAACTCGCATCGACGTCGAAAAGTGATTTGTAAAATCTTATTTCGAATAAAAACTTTTTGACTTTGACTTTATAACTATTCTATGGCTAGTACCTACACTAATAGCAGGGGGCGCGGCAAGATCCATAGAGTAACAATGTAAAGTCTAGGCAAGTTTATGCCATATGGTAGAAAAGGACGTGCTAAGATATATAGTAGCGAGCAAATGAAGCTGTCGCGAGTGCATGACTGAATGGCATAAACTGTATAGTTTACTTGACATTGTTATCTTTTAAGTATTTTAGCCGCGCTTCGTCAGGTGTGCGCTGGTCCTTACATTTTGGGATATCTATCATACATAACATAAATAACTATAAACTTCACATACTTTTCTAGCGATGAATTTAAGTGTGATGTGTCTTTAGCTGTGGTTTGCCGATTCGGGGATGTGTGAAAGCTGAGAGTTGTTAAGTTTTTGCGATTGAAACGAGCATTCATTAAACGATCATTATGTTTTAGTAACTTATTTCTTTTTCTTTTTTCTTTATCGTATTCGTAATAATTATACAAATAATAGACAACACTTTCTATGACGACCACTGCTGAACTAAGGCCTCCCATTGCCCATAATCGCATAAATATTGTAGGTCACACGGATCAAAGCTGCTGCCTATCTAACTAATACTTAATTCAGTAATCATCTGGATTAAATATTAGTCTGTGGTATTAGGTAAAAAGTCTGACTAGAAAATAAAAAACCCCGCCATATTGCGGAGTTTGAATGGAGCTACTTGCTTACTGCGAGGTAGGAATGGAACTAATTAAATAATATTAGCAATTATTGTGGCATAAAAAAAAAGGTGGCGCCCGCAGAACAGGTTTCTTATTTTTCTGACCAGGCTTGACATTATTTTCAATACGACACTCCGGGAAAAGAGTTGGGTTGGTTCACAAGGTTTGTCCTATTGTAAGCCGAAAATGTTATTACACAAATTATACCTCATTAGCAGAGATCGGAACTTAGGGGGCTGATATTATCAAAACTATGGATACAAAACAGTGGCCAGTATATTGCCACCTTAATTTTAACCTTATACCTTCAACATGAAGTCGAAAACGAATGCATTCTGTAAAGTTGTTTTGCCTTATAAAGGGTTAAAAGAAAATATCAGTGCATAGAACACAAGGTTAGAAAACCCCCTCTTTCTGATGATTGCTCATTAGATACTAAGTAAATTAGAACAATACAACAATAAAGCAAGAAAAAGCGAGTTAGCAACAGAGCCATTGCTCAAACACAATAATATACTACGCAAGCGTTTAAAGGAAGGAAAAATAAAATAAAAATGCGGAAATCAATGCAAAAGTATATTTACTGTATAAGTACAATGGCCTGTTAACATCGTTGTCAAAATCTCACTACTTAGGGTAACTACGGGAGATCTACGCGGTGCCTCTATGCGTCATCCGTTGCGTTAGACGACACTAAACGTGAATACAACAAATAAAAATGAACAAGCAAGAATGCAAAGACAAAAAGAAAGTTTTGGCCAATTAAAGAAACGCATGGGTCTAACGCAGCGTTTGACGCATAAAAGAACCGTGCGACTAATTTATTACAAAGCGTCACAGACTACAGTTAGCCTAAAGAACTGGTGTCCTCTCGATTTCTTTAAATTACAAAAAACTGCAACAAAATATCGTTTTCGTATTTAGTCAAATTGGCTGACTTCTAAGCTTTTTTTATTGGTCGCTGTTGATACAAATTGTATGGGACGAAGATTCACCAGTTTCTTAGCCGTCAATGAAGCTCTACGGCATAGCTCTATTTCATAAACGTGACAGTTGTAAAATAACAATTTGATGTTTATTGCGAGGATCTGATTTGTCATAAAGCACGATCAGAAAAATAAAAAAACTCGCCATATTGCGGAATTTCAAGGGAACTAATTTTATAAGGGAAATTGTTGCCATAAACACTAAAATATACACGTGGCGCCCCCAGAGCAGGTTCTTAATTTCTCTGGTCAGGCTTTATATCAAGCTCTATTTGACGCCGCGATTTCTACAGAATTTGTCATTGTAATTTACAAATGCCATGTTTATGAAATTGCGTAACCGCTCTCAGCTTTAAGATCGCACTTGAGATAAAATACTAGTCAAAAGTTAGGTAAAAACCAACCTATACGATTTTAAACATTCGTTTAGGTATATTAAAAGACATTCATAACATTGCAGTACGGGGTGCAGTCGACTCTGCTTGTAAAATAATACCTTTACAAGGCAGTGGCCACTATATTGCCACCTTAATTTTAACCTTATACCCCTAACATAAAAGTCGAAAACGATTGCATATTGTAAAGTTGTTTTGCCTTCTAAAGTGTTAAATAAACCAAGTAAATTTTCTTAGTAATTTTGTATCTTTAGTGCGAACTTACGACTGTGATATAAACGATTTTTTAATACGGACATAACGTCTCAAGTCTGATTTTAAAAATAAGTCAAATCTTTCATTCGTAGTGGAGTCTAGAAAAAATCAATTAAAACTTTTTTTATTTATGTGCGTAAACGTTTGGCATAATACAAATAACAGATTCGATTTATGAAACTAAAATAGAATCTAAGAAGCACTCAGGCAAAAAGAAAAGTAGACTTGTACTTTGAAAATACTAAACAGATAAAGATAAAGACTAAAAAATAAAATAACAAGCAAGTACAATAAAGTAAAATCATACAAACACAATATGGTTGGTTTAGCTACATTATTGTTTTTTTTTATTTTTACTGATTTTGTCAAATAGTATTTAAAAAACAATAAAGTAACCATAATATAGTCCTTATATCTAAACAAAAAAAAACAATACATTGGTCCTGATTTGGTTTCAGTTAAGGCTCTTACGACTAAAAAGAATACACATTGGCCCCATTTTTCTTTAAAATTAATCAAGATTCGTAATTTTCTTATAGAAAGGGACGGAAAAACGTCAAACACCCTTATTTCATTATGTCCAAATGAAAAAGACGTAAAGCTTAAAATTAGATCTGTCTTCAGCAGTCACGGTATAAAACTAAATATAAGTACCTACACCTGTCCTTTTCGTTATTCTTGAAAATGAATGAATAGGACAGGAGATAAATGAATGGTGTTTCGAAGGAATGATATTCTAAAATAAGAGCAAAGATATGCTTAGATAAATCATAGTTTCTTTTTATCGCGTCTTAAAACTGTACGCAACAAACTTTACGACTAGCCTAGTTAGATTTTTGGCGGATCTAAAACGAATGTGGTCATCTTCAAACGTTTTTGTTTTTTAAAATGTAACAAGAACATACATTTTAAGAATTACAGATTATTATTACCATTAGCGCCATTGGTTCCGTTCTTAAATTCGATTATATACATTCAAAGGTAATTTCATCATTTTAGATCAGAAAAAAGTGACAATTAATTAGAACATGTCAGTAACAATCATTTCAATATATACAAATAAATATATCCTAAAAACAAAAGAATGAAAATATTATTTATCTAAAATTACTAAGATATTATAGTTTTGTAAAAGGCACAATTTTTTTGTAGCACCGAATGATTTTCATTACATTTTTAAGATTATCAAAAACATTTTTTTTATCTCATGTAAAATAGATAATTAAGTACCAGCATCTTAATTAAAATTTTAATACTAATCACAACAAGATTTTAATGAAACTATTTCATTACTAAATAATCTACAGAAATGATGTAAACTGTTTATTCAATGTCTGTCATATTTTATTTTATGTGGAGAAATTATTAAAAAAGAAAAGATCCTTAATTTTCTATGAGAAGTAATAGTACAATTCGCCTATATCAAAACGCAACTTTTTTTATAAATTTAGGACGGATATTGTTACAGAATTCTGTTATAATTTTGGACAAAATGTGAAACGAAGTAGTATAGTCTTATTATCATTATTCCAATACCGTTTTTAACAACGAATACTTGACCGAATTCAAACTACATAAACAATTTTAAAGAAGCTGTCTGAAATCATACGTAGACATACAACCTAACCTGGGGCAATTTATAACAATTTCAGATTTATTACGACGAATGGTAAAAATCGTACAAAAACTGTTAATGTTAACCGATAACTAACATTAACCGTTTTCGTAGTTCGTTCCGAATGTTTCTTATTCCTTCTCATTTTCAATTTAAAATATTGCTTTGATATTTCATAAAAAAACTTTTTTGACTAGCCAAGTACCTAATCAATGAAAACAGTAAACCATTATTGTCCATTACAATTCATTTACTTACAAATTTAAATAAAATCGAGTACCCTATTTATTGTCTAAAAGTTATTAAGTGAATAAATACTATCGGACTTTATCGTTTATAGCACAACAAAGATTAAATACCCTGTAACTATAATTAGGTAACTATCTATAAATCTAAATACTTGATTAATACCGTTAAGTCGTCGCTAATGTTTTTTTTATACATAAAAATACATAAAATGCATAAAATACTATATAAAAATACAATAAAATGCAGAAAAAGGAATGTACAATCGAAGATCAAAAAAACAAAAAGTATTTTTTTATTTACTAATTTATAAATCTAGAAATGAACGAATGCCATTTAATTGAGGTTCTAGAATAAAACCTTCCCAAATTATAACAAAACAAAGAATAGAATAACAAAAAGATGAAAAACACGACCAGAAAAAAAAAAAACCTCGCCATATTGCGGAATTTCAATGGAAATAATTTTATACATTATAAACTTCAAAAAAGTGTGACGTGAGCTTATAGAGCGGGTTTTTTTTTCTAGTCAAGGGCTCTACTCTTGAAATCAATATCGATCCCGATTTCAACCCAATGCAATACCAAAGTCAATTTTAGACCGCTATTCTTGAAAATCTGCCCGCCAAGAGTTGACAAATGTCCGATTTCATTTAGTTCACTCAATATCCGCCCAATATGAAACCAAGGTGGCGCTAGTGTGGCATTCGAGAGTACGAAACGCCCGATCTCAATGTCGACGGATCGGAATCGCCGTCAAGAGTAGCCCCTCAGGTTTACAGTGTTTATTAGTGTGCGTGTATGATGTTTATGTGTGTGTGTGTGTGTATGGTGTTTATTTCCGTGCGTGTAAGATGTTGTTACCTTGCTTGAGCGCGGCGGGCTCGGGCGCATGCGCGAGGCGCAGCAGCGAGCGCGGGCCCTCCAGCACGAACATCTCGTCCTTGTTCACGCTCACCGACAATATCCTAACACAAACAAACACAGTATGAATTAATGAAAATACTTCAATGCACAAAAAAACTGTACAAAGGCGAACTTAATTTCTTAATAACTTAATTATACAGAGCATTTTCTACCAGCTAACCAACTACTGTGCCGATTTTAAAAATTCTTTCACCTTTAAAAAGCAACATTCGCCCTAAGTAACATAGGCTTTTTTTAAATAGGAATCGTTATTAAAACTTCAGTAACTTTGCCAAGTTTTACCAAAATCGGATCAGTAGTTTCGGAGTCCATTTCTTTAGGTATTTATTTACCCTTTGGTTTACATTACTTAAGTTTATTGACAGAGCCCTAATCTCGATCGGCACAGACATTACATTAACTAGACTTCTTGTTTTTTTTTATCAAATTCAGGCAGAGTCGCAGGGCGGAAAGCTAAAAAGCCTCCGTCACTCCATGTCCTTGCTATAACTACCTACCGCCGTGCGATCTGAATTGCACTTTATTATAACGGAGCTAGGGTTGCAATTTATATGAATTATGTCGCCTAGTGCAGGTTCTGTAGGGACTACTATTTGGTATTCTGTGCTAGTGTTATAAATAACTGTTAATAATATAATGAACTGACCTTCTAAGGTCATCGACCACGGCCACCGCGGTCAACGACCGGGGGTCCAGTATGTAGAGGAAGTGTTGGTTGTGTGACACGAGGAAGTGTTCCCGGAACACGTGTAGCGGACCCAGCTGGTGCTCCGCGTCCGAGTGAGTGTGCTTCTGGAGGGACGGGTTGAGCAGCGCACAAATACACTGCGCTCACTCTTGCGCATAACTGCGTCCCTTTCCTCTTGTCTCCCGTGAATAGCAGCCTAATAATGTAGTAAACTGACCTTCTCAAGTCATCAACGACAGCGACCGCGGGTCCAGGATGTACAGGAAGTGGTCAGATATACGCGATTTGATGATATTTATTGACAGAGCCTCCCTAATCTCGACCGGCAAAGACATTACAATTAGACTTCTTCTCGTTTTTTTTTTCAAATTCAGTAGGCTTACTACGTAAGAAGCGACAGGCTCGAGAAGCTGTCAAACGCGACATATTGACAGAACTACTATGGCTCTAATGTCACTATGCTCACTATGACAGCTTCTCGAACCTGTCGCTACTTACATAGTAGGCCCACAGGACCTGGAAAGCCGCGGGCGTGAAAACCTTTCACTGAGAGAAATTTCCTCATTCCCACGGGAAAAACTGTTAACGCAGGCGAAATATTAGAGCGCAAAGCTAGTGTGCTAAATGACTGTTAATAATGAAGTGAACTGACCTTCTAAGGTCATCGACCACAGCCACCGCGGTCAACGACCGGGGGTCCAGTATGTAGAGGAAGTGTTGGTTGTGTGACACGAGGAAGTGTTCCCGGAACACGTGTAGCGGACCCAGCTGGTGCTCCGCGTCCGAGTGAGTGTGCTTCTGGAGGGACGGGTTGAACAGCGCACAAATACACCGCGCTCACTCTTGCGCATAACTGCGTCCCTTTCGCCTTTTGTCTCCCGTGAAATAGCAGTCTAATAATGAAGTGAACTGACCTTCTAAGGTCATCGACCACAGCCACCGCGGTCAACGACCGGGGGTCCAGTATGTAGAGGAAGTGTTGGTTGTGTGACACGAGGAAGTGTTCCCGGAACACGTGTAGCGGACCCAACTGGTGCTCCGCGTCCGAGTGAGTGTGCTTCTGGAGGGACGGGTTGAGCAGCTCCGCGATCGTCAACGGATTCGATATCGCCTCCTGTAAGTACGTCAATAAGTCATCAACAAAATAAAAAAAGAAAAGGATACCTATATTTACAAAACATAAAGCCCGACCAAAGAAATAAGAAACCTCGCCATATTGCGGAATTTCAAGGGAACTAATTTTATAAGGGAGATTGTTGCCATAAACACAAAAATATACACGTGGAGCCCCCATAGCAGGTTTCTCATTTCGTTGGTCAGGCTTTACATTTTATTTTACGTCTGCAAATAAAACTCGACCAAAAAAAAATTTAAAATATTTTAAATTGATTTTTGCCAGAAACATAATAACGAACATTAGAAGAATGCATCTTGGTGGAACACCCTCCGAGAAACTGTTTTATACTATAGTGCTATAATGTACTCTTTTATTTATCAGTATAACATGTGTGTGTGTGTGTGTATGTGTGTGTGTGTGTGTGTGTGTGTGTGTGTGTGTGTGTGTTGTGTTGTGTTGTGTTGTGTTGTGTTGTGTTGTGTTGTGTTGTGTTGTGTTGTGTTGTGTTGTGTTGTGTTGTGTTGTGTTGTGTTGTGTTGTGTTGTGTTGTGTTATGTTGTGTTGTGTTGTGTTTGAGTGTTATGTGTGTTTGTGTGTAGAAGTACACTCTACTTCTACACACACTCTACTTAGTAGAGAGAAGCAGTGAAAAGAGTTGAAGACAAAAAACGACACTGCAGCAGCCTAAGAAAAAAGGTGAGCAATTTTTCTGTATTATCATAATTTTGGGTTAACACCCATTTTATCAGTTGTAATCCGTGACCTAAAAACGGACATATCATAATGCAGTGTTTTTCAACCTGTGTTTTTCAACATATCATAAAGCTTCTGTAGGGGGGGGGTCACCAGAGGTCAAGAGAACAACTTCAGTAAAAAAAACAATAATGATAAAAAGGTTGAATTATTAAGAAGAAGAATTTTAACAAAAGGATATACTCATAAACATTTGGAAGTAATTTTAGAAGTTAATACAAACGCACTGTGGCTCATTATTAATCACAGTATACCCGAATTTCAAATAATTGTCGTCATATTAGCGTTTTTTCTTCGTTTTACTTCCACTACTCTCACCAGAAGTTGGCGGTCCTGTTGATCTTTTCAGGAATTTATCAATTTTAAATTATTACAAACTAGCTTTCCGCCGCGACTCCGCCCGCTTTAACAGTTTTTCCCGTGGGAATGAGCCATTTTCTCGCGGTAAAAGTAGCCTATGTTACTCAGGGTGAATGTAGTTTTCTGATGGTGAAAGAATTTTTGAAATCGGTTTTGAGTTTATTCATTACAAACATACACACACATACACACGCACACACAAATAAAATTCTTTCCTCTTTATACTATTAGTATGAATACTTCAAATATGTAATTATGTCTTACGGTCGTCAAACAATTGAACCGTCGTCGACGTGAACTGAGTGGCTTGTGGGGCGATTCGGCCGCTGAGTATCGGACGCGGCGGCCGAATCACCACGTTAATTATTTTTAGCATTTTTGACGGTGTTTCGGCCGCAGCCTTAATTTGAAGCAAAGTAACGTCAGCAATATTACTGAAAAATACTTATTTTACTCGAAATGCCCGTCGAAAATGTTAAAAATAATGAACCTAAAGGACTCGACGGCCGAATCACCCGTCAAAAATGCTAAAAATAATCAACGTGGCGATTCGGCCGCCGCGTCCGAAACTCAGCGGCCGAATCGCCCCACAAGCCAACTGAGTAAGTATCAATATACATACATACATGACAAAAGAGCGAAAGGTCGGGGGGGTCGCGAAATATTTTTTCATACCAGGGGGGTCGCATCATGAAAAAGGTTGAAAAACACTGTCATAATGAGTACCTTGAAGAGTAGCGTCTGCAGCACGTCTCCATTCTTATCGGCCCTCCACAGCCGCAGGCCGGGGCGCGCGCAGTACGCAGCCGGCGGGCCGCCCAGCGCGTACGAATACTGGAACGTCGCTCCCAGCGCACACAGGCTGCACACACAACACATTATTGCATACATAATACACAACAATATAAAATACACTGGCCCGCAAAGAAAAAGTGTCGCGCAAAATCGTGTAAAATCAATAACTGCAAAAGCTTTATGAAATAAAAACTAAATTAAAGTTTATTTTCACGTGTTTATATGACAATCAAGTTCCTTTCATAAAGTTAGGTCAGGTACTTTAGGTGCAGTGTATATTGTCCTACCTACCTAGCTTTCTCCAATATTTCATACGCGAAGTCGTTTTCAATGCCATGGTAATATATAGTAATAACAGCACTATACGGTAATAGTTCATCAGCACTATTAAGTTACCTCTTCCGCTCCATCTTCCCCAGCTGATTCACGTGCCACTTGTTGTCTCATACCTCTATACTAGCAAAGTGTCTCAGTAATAACAGCACTATGTTATAATAGTTAATCAGCACTATAGTTACCTCTTCCGTTCCTTCTTCCCCAGTTAGTTAACGTGCCATTTGTTGTCCCATATCTCGATACCAGCAGCATGTCCTAGTAATAGCATCACTATGCTATAATAGTTAATCAGCACTATAGTTACCTCTTCCGCTCCTTCTTCCCCAGTTGGTTAACCTGCCACTTGTTGTCTCATACCTCTATACTAGCAAAGTGTCTTAGTAATAACAGCACTATGCTATAATCGTTAATTAGCACTATAGTTACCTCTTCCGCTCCTTCTTCCCCAGTTGGTTAACGTGCCACTTGTTGTCTCGTCGCTCACACACGATGCTGCGGTACATGCTTGATACTAATAATGTGTTCTGGTAATAGCTCATCTGCACTATCTCATGTTCTTCATTCACTATCTCCATTGATTTGCATAGGTGCTGAAATAGAAGTTGTACGAGTATATCTATACTAATATTATAAAGAGGAAAGATTTGATGGTTTATTTGCATTGAATAGGTTTCGAAACTACTGAAACGATCGAATGAAACTTAGTATAAAGATAGAATAGACTTGGGGAGTAAAATAAAGCTACCTTTTACCACAGAAACATGTCTCATTCCCACAGGAAAAACTGTCAACTAACTTTCCGCTCCGCGCGTTATTTGTTTTTTTGAGAGTCAGGATTAATTAAATATTTTTTAATCAGTTCAGTAATTTTTGAGCATGTTTGTTCCATATAAAAACATATATATGTGCGTCTATATTCGTTAACAGCTCATATATATCCCCACCGTCTATATAATATTAGTAAATTCAAAAACGAATAAATAACAATACTGTATGTTTATTGGTGCATTGCATTAGCCATACCTTTACCTATTACAAGAGGAAGGAAAATAGTGATAAAAACAAAATGTATTTTTACCTCAGTGGCATTGTTACTGTTTTAAATATTAGGTACCTATATAAGTTTTCATAAAACCTAAAGAACAATTATATAGTATAACTAGCGACCCGCCCCGGCTCCGCACGGGAAAATGGTTATTGTGGGTTATCCTTCAGTATATTATGCATGTATTATACATATAAACCTTCCTCTTGAATCACTCTACCTATTAAAAAAAAACGCATCAAAATCCGTTGCGTAGTTTTAAAGATTTAAGCGTACAAAGGGACATAGGGACATAGGGACAGAGAAAGCGACTTTATTTTATACTATGTAGTGATGTACGCTGTCAATGTTAAAATTAGCTTGTTAATAGGAGTTAACTGAATAAGGACTTGTTAATAATACTGATAAGGACCTGGAGCATCGAACTGATAAATATTCAATTGAATATTGTTATGAAAAACACTCAGATAGTAGTGTTAACTGTTCAATATTTTATTTTCTAACTAGCTTTCCGCCACGGCTCCGCCTACGTTAACAGTTTTTCCCGTGGAATGAGGCATTTTCCCGCGGTAAAAGGTAGCCTATGTTACTAAGGGTGAATGTAGCTTTCCAATGGTGACAGAATTTTTGAAATCTGTTGTGTAGTTTTTGAGTTTATTCATTACAAACATACACACACACACACACAAAAATACAAATCTTTCCTCTTTATAATAATAGTATGATATGATAGTATAACTAGCTGTCTGCCCATAAAAATCTTCATTTTAATTTGATTTTTTTCAGAGGATTTTGATTGCATTGTTTATGAGTCGATTCAGTGCCTGCTCTGATTGTGCAGTACAAAAAACTATCCGCTCGCATAGTCAAGCAAGCCTATATTAATAAAAATGTTTTATTTCAAGTAACATTTTACAAAATCATTTTACAATGTAAAAGGTAATAAATACCAAGAACTAGAGCTGTCCATGGTTGGTCATTCAAAGGTGGCAGTCTTCTGTGAGGCTAGAAGAAACTCCACATTATGTTGCATCTTTTCAAATATCTTTACAATACAATAATCAGCTTATAACATGTAAACTACTATTATAGGTACTAGATTGAGTTTTAGTATAATAATATGATGATTATTATTATTTTTATTATTAACTACAAGAAGAAGCTCCACATTGTGTAACATCTTTTCAAATATTTATGACTTTACAAACAGCTTACAACATGAAAACATACCATATAGAAGTCAATCTCTGTCATTATGATCACGCCATTCTTATCGCCGGAAAAGAGCCTCATCCCGTTTTTGGACCACTCTATGGCTGTGATTTTACTTTTATGTAGGTCTCCTATTGTATACCTAAAACAAAATTCATGCATGATTGATAGTGAGAAGACTGAAAAGGACAAAACCCTTTGAGTTAGTTTAGTGAACGCTAAGAAAATGTAGTGCAATCAGTGCTTACTTACAAAGTCACACGAACAGAGTGTCTTCCCCTTAATAGAGACAATAAGAAAAGTGTTAATGGACACGTTCTTGCATAATATCTATTTAGCAAATTAAGTTAAAATTAAATTACTTATTAGTCTTAGGCTAGATTGTAATATCTTTAAAGAATCTTATTCGGTTCTTTAATACATAGAAAAAAAAAATGCATGATTGATTAGTCAAGCAATGTTGCATAGAAAATTGAGCTCATTATGTACAGAGGCCAGCACATGCAGTTGGACATTTTCACTACGAAATTCATTCCTATCGTTACGGAATACGGGCTACTGTACAATACAACAAATGGTTATTTATTCTTTTATGAAACTCAAGTATTCAAACATACATACATAACTAAGTATTTAGGACTCATGAAAATACATAAATTTAATAATGAAGTATTTAGGTTCAAATACCATTCAAAATTTTACTTTGAATAAAATTTTACTTAATTTCTCCTGCTTTAATAAGTGATTTTAATGACTCCTTTAGGAAGCGAATATTTTTTTCTGAATTAATGGGATATTTTTTATTGCACACAGATAAAAATACTTTGTACAGTAGCCAGCACATGCGGCTGGACACTTTAACCTTAAGAGTACTGTTATTATTAAATTGATTCGCCCCTAAATCTTGTAGTGTTAGTGTCCAGCTGTATGTGCTGACTACAGTACAATTTGGCAGCCATATATTTTATTTTTATTTTTCTGTAATGGTACAAGTTGCCAGTGTCTAGTTTTGCTATGTTATTAAAAGGTAGGGAAACTAAACCCTACTACAGTAGCAATCATATTCTTTACTTCACAAACTGACTAAGAAATCTTTCACCTTTCCACCTTGGGCTCGACCTTGGGTTTGAAGGTGTCGGGAACATTCTCAGGGTGCTCCTTGGGTATCTGGAACACGGTGACCTGACCAGCCGTGTTGCCTGCACCAACCATGTAATCAACCGTGCTCACTATCTTCACAAACGTTATCGCGCTGTTTGAGGCCTATGGATAATTTAATCATATGGTATTATAATTATGTATAAAATATACTTGATAAGAAATATATTTTGTTTAAATTTTTTGTGATTTTTACATTTACTTTACTCTTTTTGTTTTAAAAATTTATTGACAGATTTATTTATTCATTACTTTACAGAAGTAAAAAAAAAAATATGTTCTAGCTACTGGCATACTACTAACCTAATAAATTGGACAAGTATGAGTTAGAGTAATGTATTGTGTGTGGCTGATCTAGTTCCATGTTATTTTGATAATTTATTAGAGGAATTTAAAGATTTACCACAATAGAAAGTGATTCGTGTCGCTCTCTAAACACAAAAATCCCCTCAATCTGTTGCTTCAGAAGAGGTCTTAGGTAAGTAAGTAATTTTATCTAAGTTAAACATGTTGTTATAATTCAAGTACTCATCCAAAGCCAGAATCAACATAATTTAGTTAAAAACACGCTAGGGAAAGTTAAGACTCAACCAAGTTTAGATAAGTGTTACAAGGTCAATGAAAGCTGGTTATCCTAGGTTCAGCATAATATGTTTGTTTACCACATACCTCGCATCGCAGCCGTTGTACGGTGCCCTTCTTACGGTCATACCAGTAAACCAACCCCACATTTGTGCCCAGGGCGAGGTATTCGCTGCAGGCGTCCACGCAAGTCAAACATAATTCGTTGGAGAACAACCCGTTCTGAACCCTTGGTGGTATAAGATTCAAAATATGAGTGCAAGGCGTCCACTCTCGAACAAAACCCTCTTCTGCGCCGCCTGTCACCTCCATGTCGGAAAATTTAATATAAACGTTTCACTGATATTTTAACGGAGGGGGAAATTAATATTTTAAACATGTCTTTTATCTTATTTCGTAGCGAAAAACAATACTTTTAAATTTTTAATGCGAAATTGCAACCTCCAGCCCAGCCAGCCGACTTTGCTTGCTGATTTTGACAATCAATTCTACCAACAGTCCAACCAAAAGATTCCAATAATAATCCAATCACTATGGAATCCATGAAACTCGGATACACGCAAACACGCACACACACGCACCTAAAAGAATTATAAAAACAATAAAATTTATATTTTCTTTTATTATGGACAAAGTTTTTAAAGAAAATATCGCCAAAAAGTCTATCTTTGTGTTGTTTTGTTGTTAGATTGTGGGCTTTTGAGATATAAATGGATGAAATAAAAATTTATAGGAAATACCGGTTTTTCAACATGGTAAGGCACGCACGACTCTAGGAATGATGACGAAACTAAAAAACAGTCTTGCCAACATTCCTAACCGAACTGTACACTTGTCAATTTCTTGTCAAACTGTGTCCGTCATCAAAAGCCATCTCATTTCTAAGTTTTGGCAAAGTTTTTCATCAAAATGGCAGAATCTGCAACAGAAATCCCGAACATTATCGAGGAGGCTGTAAAGGAAACTGTTAAAAATGCTACGGATAAGCCCCCGGCCAGTATCGAGGGAATTGCGATTGCATACCTGAGTTTAGTGGTTATGGCTATTTTACCCATATTTTTCGGGTCTTTTAGGTCTGTGAAATATTTAAAAGAGCAGAAGGTGAGTTTGTTTTCATTATTAAGCATTTTTTATCTTATATTGGGTTACATTTTCCGTTCTAAAGTTAAGTCCAATAGGATAGTCGCACGTACTATCATCGTGGCATTATCGCAGTTTGTGCCCTTCACGTTTGCCTCAGAACCTGCTTATACGACTAATCAGTCACGCTTGACTGCGCTATAACAGAACTAAATACCTAAACTATTCATATAATTCTTTATGCCAAGAAAATAGTTACCTATGCCATTTAAAGATTATCTTTTATTCATAAGCCAGCTGATTACAATCAACTTCAGTAGTAAAACCAAAAGTTGTCTTTCATCATGAACACTACACAACATTTTGCAACTACTTATGCTTGGAATGTATAAAACAGAAAATAATAATGTATTTGTAAATAAGCAAAAATATTTTTTGTAGGATATTGATATAAAACTTCTTCTGTTTGTATTCTATTCTTTAAATACTTTTTCTTCTTCATAATTCTTCTTCTTACTTTATTTGTAAACACATGCAATCCAACAAATATGTAACCCATTCATTGTTAAATCTGAGAAATAACTTATGAAGCTATTAAAAATTAAATTACCTATTGGAAAAACCTTAATAATTTTAAATGGTGTTTTGGGAAACCAATGGAAACATTCTCCTCTAAAGAACTAGATTAAATTATCAATTAGATAGTCTTGTGACATTGTTCTTGTGTAAATTATTTATATAAAATCAAGTTACACACATTCATTATTTTATTTAGAAATATTGCAATATTTACTAATTTTCATCATATTATCATTAACATTTATGTAAGATAATGTTATTGGAGTAACAGGTATTTCCCACACTAAAAATTTTCCTTTTCCTGTCTGTGTTCTTTGTTATTCTGTAGATTTTAAAAGGAAAAATATTAATATTACCTTGCATTTAGTAAAGTAACACAAAATAATTTATGTACCAAAGTGTTATTCAAGATTTTGCTATGTGTTTCAATTTCAAAGCCTTTTATTACCAAAGAGTTAAATAAAATACATAAAAAAAATATCTTACAAGCTAGATTTTTGCATGTCAGTCCCTCTTTTTGTGCATCCTTCAGACACAAAGACTTTAACTAGTAAATAAAGTATAGCCTGACCAAATAAATAAAATACCTGCTCTGGGAGCGCTACATGTATATTTTTATGACTATGGCAACAATTTCCCTTATAAAATTTGTTCCATTAAAATTCCACAATATGGAGAGGTTTTTTATTTCTCTGGTCGGGCTTTAAAAACACAAGAAATAAAATAAATAATCAGTTGTTGATATCTCTTTTCCTGCTAAAATTTCTGTACTTTCTTGCAAAGGTTCCTATTAAAACAAATTATTTATGTAGGTATTTTATTCTATATTTTTCAACATATTATATTTTGGTAATGTCACAATAATCATGTTTTAAGAAGAATTGTTAAAAAACTAATATAATGACAAAAACAAATTACTGGCTTGTGACTAAATACTAGATAGTATTTTAATTACTAATTAACTAATACTTTATTTAATTTACAAAAATGCAGTTTACGTAAAAGTGTCATTATATTTTGAAATAATTTTGGCCTCATCTACAATTTAAATTAAGGCTAACAGGTTTGAAAAATTAATCAAGCAATGGTGCTAACTCTGAAAGTAGAGTCCGTCCTTTAATTTAAAGAAAAAAAATGATATAGAGAGATGCTGTGTCTAATACACTATGTTGATAACAGGAATCGGGTGAGCGAGCGGAGACGATGTCAAACAAGGACGCACTGATGTTCCCCGTGATCGCGTCGTGCGCTCTGTTCGGCCTGTACGTGTTCTTCCAGTTCTTCTCCAAGGAGTACATCAACCTGCTGCTCACTGGATACTTCTTCTTCCTCGGCGTGCTTGCACTGAGCCATCTTCTCAGGTACACATACTTTACAATTTTTGGTACAAAGGAGTGACTTTTCTGCGTTTATTTTTGCCGAATACCAGTTTTTACCACTAACAAACAGTGTCGTATCATCCGCGTAAGTATAAATTGAGGTGCTAGGAGTTGCAATAAACATAGATCGTTTATGTAGATTTGAAAGAAGGTCGGACCTAAAATGGAGCCTTGTGGAACACCGTATATGTAGGAGTCTTATCACTTTCGTGCTCGCCCACTTTGGCGCACTCAATACGGTTGTGTAGATAAATCAACAAATATATTCAAAGCTTTGCCGCGTATTCCTATATTTCCATTTTTGAAATCAATAGTGGGATAGATACAGTGTCGAACGCCTTTGCCAAGACAAGAGTTTATCTCACATTGAACTGCCGAAAGTTGGGAGCAAACCCGCTACCTGAATATACGTACGACATAACTGTGTGACAGATCACGCGTAAAACCTCATGCTAGCCCACCCGGGTAATGTTGAAATGTGGCATGTTGCATGTCGTTGTTTTTACTTGTACAATCCAACTTCTCTTCTTCTTCTTCTTCTTCAGCCTGTTATCACCCATTGTTGGGTATAGGCCTCTTCATGAGCACGCCAAGTGTAGCGGTTCCGTGCCAATCGCATCCAGCCACCTCCCGTCGTCCTGGTGATGTCGTCGACCCAGCGAGTAGGCTGTCTCCCCACCCTGCGCTTTCCCGTTCGTGGTCTCCACTCAATGACCTTAACAGCCCATCTGCTGTCCAATCTGCGACATATATGACCAGCCCATCTCCACTTTAACCTAGACACTTTAAGGGCTATATCGATCACTTTGGTGCGTTCCCTTATGGTTGTGTTCCGAACACGATCCCGCAGTGATATGCCCAACATGGCGCGTTCCATTGCTCTTTGCGCTACCTGCAGTTGGTTTATGTACTTGCGCGTAAGTGTCCAGGTCTCAGCGCCATAAGTCATGACTGGGAGAATACACTGCTCGAACATACGTCTTTTGAGAAATAGGGGAATTTTCTTGTGCTCTAAGACATCCGACAGCTTACTAAAAGCTGCCAATCCAACTGTATGTATGCAATTTACCACATTTAATGCATTAAATTATTTATGATTATTATGATTATGGCACAATATCTGAAGTAAGGGCGTACACCGCGTCAGGCGTGATTACGACGCGTAGTCACGTGCGCGTTGTAAATTCAGAAAAATACAAGAGCGCCGCTAGCTAGCGTGCCGGGAATACGCGGCGTGTTACGCTCGGGCGTGTTTGTTTTACTAAATGTTGTCCTATCCTAACCGCTACGTATTAACTTCGTACAGTACGGTACATACATCATGATGTTTATTGATACTGAATGCGTGATTTGCAACGCTGCATTGAGCGTACTCGCCATTCGATACGTATTTTGATACGCAACGCGATCACGATCACACCTGACGCAGCGTATACCCTAAATGCATTTTGTATATGTTTAGCCCAGTAATATCGCTGGTGGTGCCGGCGTCGATCCCGAACATCCCGTACCACATCCACTTCACGCGCGGCGAGCACGGCGCCCGGCAGGACCTCATCAACTACAAGTTCACCAGCTATGACGTCATCTGCCTCATCATCTCCCTCGTCACCGGCGCCTGGTACTTGTTCAAGAAGGTACGCGAAAATAACATTATTCTTATTATATATTACTTTCCACCCCGCTACTATTTGGTATTCTGTGTCCGTGCTAAAAAATACAGCATAGCGTGACGTCACACGTTATTTTAATGGGCTATATCTTTGTCATTTTTGCTCTAATTTACAAATAAAAAAATACGTGTCCCTTATTTTTGAATAATCTAAAAGACGGACTTATTACATTTTTTAAGGAAACTAGCCTGTGGCTGCTGGTCAGTATTTTTGAACTTGTTTGTTTGTTTTGCGAATGAATGTTTAGCGGTGGAGGCACATCCACAAACATGTGACGGCGGTTTTAAAGGATGTATGTATATTCGCAGCACTGGATCGCGAACAACCTGTTCGGCATAGCGTGTCCTTGATTGTACCACAACACCAACGTCCTCACTACTTTCTGTAAATTCTATTAGGTAGTCATTAAAGTAAATATAACATTGTCACGGAATGTTAACCAAGTAGGTATAATTTATCTGTATACTCGGGAGACTTCCTATGATACAGGCCTAGCCTAGTATAGGAGTCAGACATTAACTGTAAACTTAATACCTTGTAACTGGAAAATAAATTATTATTATTTTATTGGCAGCATTGGATCGCGAACAACCTGTTCGGCATAGCGTTCGCGATCAACGGCGTAGAGTTGCTGCACCTCAACAACGTGGTGACGGGCTGCATTCTGCTGGCCGGGCTCTTCCTCTACGACATCTTCTGGGTCTTCGGCACCAACGTCATGGTCACCGTCGCCAAGAGCTTCGAGGCCCCCATCAAATGTAAGTACAATTCATCATTCTCCATATACGTCAGCTCCAGCTATATCAGCTCCATATATGTCCCCACCGAGGGGCTCGAGCCTACCCTGAAATAAGGGTGTTCCTCTATGACATCTTCTGGGTCTTCGGCACCAACGTCATGGTCACCGTCGCCAAGAGCTTCGAGGCGCCCATCAAATGTGAGTACAATAAGGAAGTGTCCTAAAATAATGTACACCGTTTTTTTGTCTGGCAAACGAAAAATGCAGTGACGACACGCCGCCATACAAATTGTACGGAAAAAGTGACGTCATAGCACTCTTCTACATTTTGATGCTATCCCATAATAATAATCACTACATAGTATAAAATAAAGTCGCTTTCTCCGTCCCTATGTCCCTATGTCCCTATGTCCCTATGTCCCTATGTCCCTATGTCCCTTTGTACGCTTAAATCTTTAAAACTACGCAACGGATTTTGATGCGGTTTTTTTTAATAGATAGAGTGATTCAAGAGGAAGGTTTATATGTATAATACATGCATAATATACTGAAGGATAACCCACAATAACCATTTTCCCGTGCGGAGCCGGGGCGGGTCGCTAGTAAGTAATATAATATAATTTGAAGATATCTTCGTCAAATTGGAAAAGAAAACATGTTAATTTTTTTTCGATAATCTAACTGACGGACTAATTAGAATCGATTTCTTTTTTCCAGGACACTTGCCGTTAAATGAAAAAAAAAAAAACCCGCCCCAAAACGGGATCTCGCATGGGAATGGTCATCTTTTTTACCCTTTTTTAACCCCCGACGAAAAAGAGGGGTGTTATAAGTTTGACGTGTGTGTCTGTCTGTCTGTCTGTCTGTATGTCTGTCTGTGGCATCGTAGCTCCCAAACGAATGCGCCGATTTTGATCTAGTTTTTTTTTGTTTGCAAGGTGTCACAATCGAGAGTGTTCTTAGCTATGATCCAAGAAAATATCTTCAGCCATTTGAAGATTATCAGCTCTTTTCTAGTTGTTGAAAGGATCAAGTAACGGTTTTGTGTCGGGGGTTATTAAAATTTTTAATTTAGTGTTATCTAGACATTCCTACACATTTCTAGCAAATAAATATTGTAATTTGTTCCTGCAGTGGTGTTCCCGCAAGACCTGCTGGTGAACGGTCTGAGCGCGTCTAACTTCGCGATGCTGGGGCTGGGCGACATCGTGGTGCCGGGCATCTTCATCGCGCTGCTGCTGCGCTTCGACAAGAGCCTCAAGAGGGGCTCCGAGTTCTACTTCAAGTGAGTGGACACTACACCACTGCCACAAAATAAAATGTTTCCAGAAAGTCCTTGAAATGAACTACCTAAACTTGGTTGACTTCTTGAAAAACGTGTATCGTCATTTTTGTGTTGTGTTTAAAAAGCCAAAACAACAGTAATAAGAACACTTATCCATTTTTTTAGCACATCAAACATCAATACTTTGTTAATAATCGCGAGTGCGACGACTGCACGTGGTCCGAGCTTGTATAGAGCGTGGTCCGAGCAGCCTGTAAACGCAATGATCAATGTGTGCGTAAAAATATGGCGCTTAGTTCCGAGTGGGCCATCTGTCTAGGCGCGCCGCCGCTTTACTTAATTTGTGCCACTGCTGGGTTCATTCATCCTAGGGTAGGCTCGAGCCCCTTGGTGGACATATATGGGCTGTCAATGGAACTTTGTGTCTTAGATTTAACCAGCAATCCGCCCCGCGGCTCTGGCAGCTTTTAACAGTTTTTCCCGTGCGTATGGGGTATTTCCCTGTGGTAAAAAATAGCCTATGTGTTAATCCGTCAATACCAAATTTTATCAAAATCGCTCCAGGCGTTTAGCCGTGAAGAAATAACAAACATACACACTCACACACTTACAAACTTTCGCTTTTATAATATTAGTGTGATTATAATTAGTTTGTATGGCTTGTTTCATATTAATCCGGACAAAAGGTCATTGACATTTTATTTTTTATTTATTACATACATGCAAATTTAAATTACAAATTTACACCATACAAACTATAAAAATTTGCATACAATGCGCACATTTTTTCAAACGATTCGATAAAACTTTAGGAAATTGTCGCAAAATACGTAATTTGGCAATACCGTAGTAGAAGGCGGGGCGAGCGTGTGACCTTGCCAGACATTTCGGCATTACATTATTATACTTCATATCATACTAATATTATAATAAAGAGGAAGGATTTGTATTTTTGTATGTGTGTGTGTATGTGCGTGTATGTTTGTAATTAATAAACTTCGCGGCGGAAAGCTAGTTTTAAATAACTTTCAAGAAAAGAAAGAGGTCAATGAACTTTTGTCTGGATTTATATGAAACAGACCATAGTGTTTAACAGTTGGTTTCCCGCAGGGCGACGTTTTCGGCGTACATCGTGGGCCTGCTAGCCACGATCCTGGTGATGCACATGTTCAAACACGCGCAGCCGGCGCTCCTATACCTGGTGCCCGCCTGCCTCGGCACCCCGCTCACCCTCGCGCTGCTCCGCGGAGACATCAACGCGCTCTTCACGTGAGTCATCCCACTTGTGATGTCACTCCACCATACTGTACTATATCTAGCACTGGCGCTGCTGTACCTGGTGCCCGCCTGCCTCGGCACCCCGCTCACCCTCGCGCTGCTCCGCGGAGACATCAACGCGCTCTTCACGTGAGTCATCCCACTTGTGATGTCACTCCACCATACTGTACTATATCTAGCACTGGCGCTGCTGTACCTGGTGCCCGCCTGCCTCGGCACCCCGCTCACCCTCGCGCTGCTCCGCGGAGACATCAACGCGCTCTTCACGTGAGTCATCCCACTTGTGATGTCACTCCACCATACTGTACTATATCTAGCACTGGCGCTGCTGTACCTGGTGCCCGCCTGCCTCGGCACCCCGCTCACCCTCGCGCTGCTCCGCGGAGACATCAACGCGCTCTTCACGTGAGTCATCCCACTTGTGATGTCACTCCACCATACTGTACTATATCTAGCACTGGCGCTGCTGTACCTGGTGCCCGCCTGCCTCGGCACCCCGCTCACCCTCGCGCTGCTCCGCGGAGACATCAACGCGCTCTTCACGTGAGTCATCCCACTTGTGATGTCACTCCACCATACTGTACTATATCTAGCACTGGCGCTGCTGTACCTGGTGCCCGCCTGCCTCGGCACCCCGCTCACCCTCGCGCTGCTCCGCGGAGACATCAACGCGCTCTTCACGTGAGTCATCCCACTTGTGATGTCACTCCACCATACTGTACTATATCTAGCACTGGCGCTGCTGTACCTGGTGCCCGCCTGCCTCGGCACCCCGCTCACCCTCGCGCTGCTCCGCGGAGACATCAACGCGCTCTTCACGTGAGTCATCCCACTTGTGATGTCACTCCACCATACTGTACTATATCTAGCACTGGCGCTGCTGTACCTGGTGCCCGCCTGCCTCGGCACCCCGCTCACCCTCGCGCTGCTCCGCGGAGACATCAACGCGCTCTTCACGTGAGTCATCCCACTTGTGATGTCACTCCACCATACTGTACTATATCTAGCACTGGCGCTGCTGTACCTGGTGCCCGCCTGCCTCGGCACCCCGCTCACCCTCGCGCTGCTCCGCGGAGACATCAACGCGCTCTTCACGTGAGTCATCCCACTTGTGATGTCACTCCACCATACTGTACTATATCTAGCACTGGCGCTGCTGTACCTGGTGCCCGCCTGCCTCGGCACCCCGCTCACCCTCGCGCTGCTCCGCGGAGACATCAACGCGCTCTTCACGTGAGTCATCCCACTTGTGATGTCACTCCACCATACTGTACTATATCTAGCACTGGCGCTGCTGTACCTGGTGCCCGCCTGCCTCGGCACCCCGCTCACCCTCGCGCTGCTCCGCGGAGACATCAACGCGCTCTTCACGTGAGTCATCCCACTTGTGATGTCACTCCACCATACTGTACTATATCTAGCACTGGCGCTGCTGTACCTGGTGCCCGCCTGCCTCGGCACCCCGCTCACCCTCGCGCTGCTCCGCGGAGACATCAACGCGCTCTTCACGTGAGTCATCCCACTTGTGATGTCACTCCACCATACTGTACTATATCTAGCACTGGCGCTGCTGTACCTGGTGCCCGCCTGCCTCGGCACCCCGCTCACCCTCGCGCTGCTCCGCGGAGACATCAACGCGCTCTTCACGTGAGTCATCCCACTTGTGATGTCACTCCACCATACTGTACTATATCTAGCACTGGCGCTGCTGTACCTGGTGCCCGCCTGCCTCGGCACCCCGCTCACCCTCGCGCTGCTCCGCGGAGACATCAACGCGCTCTTCACGTGAGTCATCCCACTTGTGATGTCACTCCACCATACTGTACTATATCTAGCACTGGCGCTGCTGTACCTGGTGCCCGCCTGCCTCGGCACCCCGCTCACCCTCGCGCTGCTCCGCGGAGACATCAACGCGCTCTTCACGTGAGTCATCCCACTTGTGATGTCACTCCACCATACTGTACTATATCTAGCACTGGCGCTGCTGTACCTGGTGCCCGCCTGCCTCGGCACCCCGCTCACCCTCGCGCTGCTCCGCGGAGACATCAACGCGCTCTTCACGTGAGTCATCCCACTTGTGATGTCACTCCACCATACTGTACTATATCTAGCACTGGCGCTGCTGTACCTGGTGCCCGCCTGCCTCGGCACCCCGCTCACCCTCGCGCTGCTCCGCGGAGACATCAACGCGCTCTTCACGTGAGTCATCCCACTTGTGATGTCACTCCACCATACTGTACTATATCTAGCACTGGCGCTGCTGTACCTGGTGCCCGCCTGCCTCGGCACCCCGCTCACCCTCGCGCTGCTCCGCGGAGACATCCCACTTCTGATGTCCACTCTACCAAACTATATCTAGGTCAAGAATCGTTAGGAGCCAATTTTCACAAGGCAAGTGACAAGGCAGTGGCCACTGTATTGCCAACTTAATGTTAACCTTATAAAGCTCAACTCGTCACTCCATCTAGCCGGGGGGGGCATAAAAAATATATAGTGTTTTTTTGTTTTTCTGGTCAGGCATTCAAAGTCAAAGTCAATTTAACTTTAGGATATTTACGTCACTTAGTTAAGTCAGTTACATATTCTTCTGTAGCGAGTTTAGAAATTTGGCTGTCTTCTGTGGAGAAAAACTCGCCGGAAGAAATTTCACAGGCGTTGCAATTTTTCAAAATATTTTTACAAATTTACAAATTAAAATAATAGTTGGTATAACATGTATATTTTCTGTTCCTTAGTTATGAAGACCAGCCAGCCCTCGTGGAGCCGACCCCCGAGAGTAGCAGTAAGGCAAAGAAGACTGAGTAAAGTCGCACAAACGCCCGTATTCCGAGTACATAAGGTTTATTTTTCAAACGGACCAGCCGAGTACCACGTACTTCGGCTGCAATGACCCTGGACCTACCGCGTAAAATTGTCGCATTTCTTTTATATATCAAATTTTCATTCCAAACGCGGTTAGATACCAAGTCATTGATATGGTATTACAATAATATTTGAATGGGAAATATTGGACAGCCACCATCAACAACAAATTGACAGACATACTTGTTGCATTCTTTTGAGAACAGAATTAGGTTAATTTTCGAGAGTCAAGCTTCGAAAGCCCCCCTATTATTTCGCACAAAACTTTACAAAATAAATTTTGAAGATGTTGATTTTTTAATTTAGTAAATTTTGTTGCTTTGAAACTTATTTTATTAATGACTTTGATGGAGTAAAGTTATATTGTTAAAATGACCTCGTATTACAGACCCCTACACGACGTCTTTCGAGCGTCTTGGGATCATAATAAATTATTATAAGTAAATAAAGCCCGAGCAGAGAAATAAGAAACCTCGCCATATTGCGGAATTTCAATGGAACTAATTTTATAAGGGAAATTGTTGCCATAGTCGTAAAAATATACACGTGGCGGATACAGCCACACGGATACAGCTACAGAGCAGGTTTCTTATTTCTTTGGTCAGGTTTTAATTAATATTAGTCCACTTCCTTATCGAATCTTCCAATGTACTGATTGGCTGTTTATTATTGTGTAGATGGTGTAAATTTATTGTCAAATTATGGACTAAGACATTTTTTTATTTTTCTAAATATTGGATGGTGACTACCACCGACCATTGCACTTTCATTACTAATTTAAAGCATACTCTGTATTTCTTGTCCCCTGGTATTTCGAACGCATTGTCATGTTTTTTTTTACCATAAAAATATAAATAAATAACTATCAATCTCTCTACGTGATCATGAAAAAGTCTGCAATAGTTTATAGTCCGGTCTAAATAATAAAATATACGTTTTGCATAATTGCACACTTGTGGTTGTATATTCCATTATTTTAATACATTTAATTACGCAGGTTTATTTAGAGCGATATTTAAAGACGGCCCATCTGATGCCGTCGGTTTTGTAACAGTTTTTATACTGTTTATTTTTTCTGTTCCATTATGTTGAATATTTTATTACTAGTGCAATTTCAATCATTGTATATAAAATTTTGTTTTCATGTGAAATATTAGTTTATTAAGTTTTATTTTTGTTGTCCCTTGGTAATGTTCAGTTTAGTACAAGACGCTGTCAATGTGATGTATATTTGTCCATTAAAATATAACTTGAACCAGAAATATGTATTATAATTATTGTAATCATATACAATTAAACCGCCTAGCGGTCTAACTTTTTGAAATAAATGTGATTTTATTGTTAACGGCTAAATACACAACAGGATTTTTGAACTGTCTTATATATTTCTAAGAGATTTGACAGTTCTAAAAAATTGCTCAACTTGACAATGTTTGTTTCTACAGACTAATATTTCTGCATAACTGGCAACCCGGGTACTTTGCGACTCGTTTTAATGGCAACACTGTAATTTTTAATTTTTAGCCAATCGTTCCTGTGGTTTTCGACATGACAAAACCAATCATCATAGCCGTTAAATTTAGTGTTACCATTCAAAGTGAATTCATTTCCATTGTTACTTTTAGTCACATTGTGTACTCTGGCAAAAAATCCTTAAAGGAAGTATCGGCCTAGGCGTGAGCGAGCAGGATAGCACGTGACAATATGAATGAAGAACATAACGCTTTCCTTTTCTTTATTTTTTCTTGCCAAGCTAATTTAAACATGCTTTTGGAGTTGCCTAATTTAAGTTGAAGGTTTTTATAGTATCATTTTTTATGAACACATTCTACAGCCCGATCAGGAAAATAAAAAACCTCTCCATATTGCGGAATTTCAATGAAACTAATTTTATAAGGGAAATTGTGGCCATAGTCGTAAAAATATACACGTGGCGCCCTCAGAGCAGGTTTCCTATTTATCTGGTCAGGCTTTACCTAATAAAGTTCCTTGTTGTGTGTTTAGCTGATAGGCTACAACATTTTGCACTGTACTTACGTACCTATGGATGTATTTCAAAAGATGTCGTTCTCACTCTCACAGATATTCAGCAGATTAAAAACTATACTGTATAACATGTACTAGTTTATTTGCCAACCCTATTATTATGAGTAATTTCCCTGCAACTTTTTATAAGAAATTATTTTATAAATCTTGTTTTTCCCGTGTGAACGACCCTGAATATCTCTTGGACCTAAATTGTAATATACCTAAATATAGTTGTGCATGTTTAATAAACAATAAATGTTCGAATTATAATTAGATAAATGGGAAGACTACATTTTGGTGACGCGCGCGAAAACTGATTTATGGTAATTATAAATAAAAGGTCGAAATATGTACATAATTTAGTTGTTTTATTTACATAAAGGCCGACCAGAAAAATAAAAAGCCTCGCCATATTGTGGACTTTAAGTGGAACTAATTTTATAAGGAAAATTGTTGCCACTAGCAAAAATATACACGTGGCGCCCCCAGAGCAGGTTTTTTATTTTTCTGGTCAGGCTTTACTTGCCCTAACTTATTTGATCAACTTAAAATTAAGTCAGTTACTTAAATAATTCAAATTATAATAAAATTAAAATATAAATATAAAACCTCACAAGTTATTCACAAAATAATACAATCTCTTTTATTTCAATTTCTTTCTCTCTGAAGCTAAGCAGCAGACAAGTTTTTATTCGTAAATCCTATGCCGGTACATTCTATAAGATTTTGGGATCCGCTCGGAGTTATAGTGAACTTCGTCTGAAAATAGAAAATACAAAATTAATTTAAATTCAAGGCAAGAAAAGATAGTTTGGTCATCTCTAAGTGGTTGGTTGGTCTCTTTCATTCTTATGGGAATCGAACAGGATCAAATCAAATCATTTATTTTTAACTTTTGGACACTTTTTTGGACACATAGTTAAGTCAAATAAAGTTACATTTAGTGGCGAGTTCAGCAAAGCAAAATGTGCGGTCTTTTGTGGAGAAGAGCTCGCCGAATAAACTCCACAAGCGTCGCATCTTTTAAAAATTATATTTTTTTTTAATTTGTAATATTATAGGTACAATATATCTTAATAAATTAAATTATATTAATAGCCAACTCAAGCAACCTCATTCCCATGGAGATCTGTCTTCTAAATAATCAGATATCTTGTAATATGCATTTTTAATCAATTTTTGCTTAACTACAACTTTAAACTTCTCTAAGGGTAAAGGAGACGTAAAAAGTGGTTTTTTATTCGGCCAAAAATTGAACGGATAAGTAGTATACCTACTTAGAAAGCTTATGTAAGTGGGTTTCAGGATAAGTAATCAAATTATTTTATCGATGCTTCGTTTTCGTAAAAATTGCAAACTTATTGAAGATAAAAAGTTACAATGAAACGAACGATCATTGAATTTCCACGAGCTATTATTCTAATGTAATCTTTTTTGTATTAAAATCTTCCAGCCAAGATTGTTTTTAAGCAATATTATTTTTATTTTTAGTACTTTATTTGCAGTAAATAATTAAAATAATTAATGAATAACTTGAGGCTATTTCGTTTCATTTTTAGAAAAAGTAAACTAATAAAAAAAAAGAATGTCAACGTGATGGATGACAGATGTTCAACTGACAGTTATTCAAGTTAATGTCATATCAAGTTTTTTTTAATCGATCAAGTCCTAATAAAAAAGTTAGAAAGAGACAACAGATCATTGTTATGTTATGCCTATCTCTTTCTTAAAAAGCATTCAAAGCAACCACGCAACGAAAAAAAATGGTTTGAAAGGACTGCCAGAGGCATAATTGTATTGCCAGATCTTTCGTTTATTTTTCTACCATACAATATTCGAATCAATTTATAAAAAAAACGGAGCTTTCTTTATTTTTTTTCAAGTGATCCTGATTATCTTAATAATATACCCTTTTACCCTATATGCGTAGAATACCCGTTCAATTTTTGAAATAATTTAAAACCACCTCCCATACAAAATTTTACATCTCCTTTGTATAATAGTAGGAATCTTATTGTAAAAGCGTATACAGTCGCCCTTAAAACAATGTTTTATTTTCTGCAATCGACTAATGTGAGATGCCAATTTGTCTTTATTTCTAGTATTAAGAGCATGTCCATCACTATTCTTTGCAAAGGAGACGTAAAAAGTGGTTTTTTATTCGGCCAAAAATTGAACGGATAAGTAGTGTACCTACTTAGAAAGCTTATGTAAGTGGGTTTCAGGATAACTAATCAAATTATTTTATCGATGCTCCGTTTTCGTAAAAATTGCAAACTTATTCAAGCTAAAAAGTTATAATGAAACGAACGATCAATGAATTTCCAAGAGCTATTATTCTAATATTATCTTTTTGTATTAAAATCTTACAGCCAAGTATAACATTATTTTTATTTGTAGTCTTTTTTTTTGCAGTAATTAATGAAAATAATTATTGAAGAACTTGAGGACTTTTCGTTTCATTTTTAGAGAAAGTAAACTAGAAAAAAAAATGGAATGTCAACGTGATAGATGACAGGATTGACAGGTATTCAACTGACAGTCAGAAAAATAACCGTTTTTTTAACCGAAATTAGCGTTTAGTTTCCCTACCTTGAAAATAAACTTGACAGTTGACACTGGCGCAAAGTAACACTAGCGCCAAAATCAGAAAAAAAGTAAAAATATCGATTAAATCTTAATAAAAATTAAGAAAGAGACAATAGATCATTTTTATACTATGCGCTATCTCTTTCTTAAAAAGCATTCACAGCAACTACGCAACAAAAAATCGGTTTGAAAGGATTGCCAGAGGTATAATTGTATTGCCAGATCTTAGGTTTATTTTTCTACCAACCAATATTCGAATCAATTTATTAAAAAAACGGAGCTTTCTTTATTTTTTTTCAAGTGATCCTGATTATCGTAATAATATACCCTTTTACCCTATATGCGTAGAATACCCGTTCAATTTTTGAAATAATAAAAAACCACCTCCCATACAAAATTTTACATCTCCTTTGTTATATTTTTTTTACATGTAATAAATTGTGGTAAATGTACTCCGATACTAATGTTAAAATATTAATTTCCTTAAATTTTTCCCTAAGTGACACTCTAGGCCTTAATTTATAAATTGCACGAACAGCCCGTTTCAGGATGGGAGATGAAAGAATGATATTTAAATTAAGCAGCGCAGTAGGCTTACTTACTATGTAAGTAGCGACAAGCTCGAGAAGCTGTCAAACGCGACAGTGACATTAGAGCCATAGTAGTTCTGTAAATATGTCGCGTTTGACAGCTTCTCGAGCCTGTCGCTTCTTACGTAGTAGGCCTACAGCTGTCAAATTCAGCTAAATTGAAATGGGATGTTTTCGCATACCTGCTAAACTACGCGTAAAATCAATGGACAGGCAGTCTAAGGGCGAGAAGAGAGTGTAGGTGCGGAGAGGGGAATAGCCCTTCTGCACTACCCGAGTACTTTTATACTTCTGTGGTAAGGTAAAGGCTTAGGTTTTGTTGAACACATCCCAGGCAGGTCTCACCTTGGCGAGTATCTCGGCGATGTGAATGGCCGTCTGTGTGTGCAGTGTGACGTCACCAGCTAGAATGCTAGATTTCCCTTCACACAACGCCATGTAGATTATCAGCTGATCCTGTAAAATAGAAAGATGCACGTGAAAATCAAGGAATGATTCATATTCAAAATCCCCAAAGAGCGGAAAGTAACTTATTTCTCTCACTTGTTCATCTATGCAACCATTAAAAACAGATTTTTATTTTATTTTTATTTTATTTATTTATATAACAGACAAACAGCCATTACATGATACAGAACTTATTATATTATAACAGATGGACCTATAGTAGGGACTACTATTTGGTATTCTGTGCCTATAGTCTGCTTAATCACTACCAGGGGGGTTTCACTCGGCAGAATAGGTATGACGGGCGAAATATCGCCCCGGCCGATGAAAGGCAGGGCTAGCTACATCAGTACGCGAACAGTCGCCGGGCGCCCGCTAGGAGTAATAGTGTTCTGTGCGCGTGACGCGTCGTTATTACGCGCCGCTCCGCTCGCTCAAATTACGAAAATGACTTCACAACAATACGACAAATGCTGTTGTGTTTATGGATGCAAAAATAAAAGGAAAAGGACTGGATCGGATGTCTTTTTTTAGATCTCTTTTCTTGTCCTCATAATTTTCTCTGACAAACCTACAGTAACATTATGACGTATTTTCATAAACTAAAGTACTTATCTACCTACCGACGAGTAAATATAGTTTGCAAACATTATAATACGAGTAATACTATTACTTAGTAAATAGTAGTAGCATTGGTTTATTTGAACCATCATTTGTTTGAGTAAAAGGTAGGTACCTTATAGGTTAATAAATCAGATGTTTTATTTTCTCAAAGACGACAGCCCTAAAGGTGTTAGTAGAGTGGCACAAGAGTTGGCGCAACGCGAGAGAAAGAGATGCAGCAACTTCGTCTTTTCGCCTAGCGCCGTGCGATCTGAATTGCACTTTATTGTAACGGAGATATGGTTGCAATTTATTTGAATTATGTCGCCTAGTGGAGCTTCTGTAGGGACTACTATTTGGTATTCTGTGTCACTACATAGTATAAAATAAAGTCGCTTTCTCTGTCCCTATGTCCCTCCCTTTGTACGCTTAAATCTTTAAAAGAGAGAGAGAGAGAGAGAAATAAATAAAAATAAATAAATAAAAAATAAAACTACGCAACGGATTTTGATGCGGTTTTTTTTAATAGATAGAGTGATTCAAGAGGAAGGTTTATATGTATAATACATGCATAATATACTGAAGAATAACCCACAATAACCATTTTCCCGTGCGGAGCCGGGGCGGGTCGCTAGTCTATATACAGGGCGTCCCACGGCTATGCCACATGGAGGGAAAGTACCTTAAATATTGTAGGTAGAACATTTTACTGAAAGAAGACATTATTTTATTTCTAAAAACTATCAAAACTGCATTCATACATTTTGTAATAATTACATGGTTGAGCCGGGAATCGAACCCGCTAGACGAGAAAAAATAATCACCCTGTAGTTTTATCATACCAATCGAAAGGCTTCATCATAAGGATTATTTTTTGCTAAGTAACATAGTGTCAGAAATAAAAGGAAGACTATGAATTTTAACATTTGATGTGGCCGGCCGAGATCGCCAGATCTAGCCCGTTAGATTTTTAAAATGGGATTATGTAAAAAAATTTAGTTGACAAGAACCGGCAAGAAAATGTCCACGAGCTACAAACAGAACTTAGACGTATTAATCTAAATATCCACCACAACAAGTTAAAAAATCGACAGGGAGTGAAATAAAGAGTGTAATTTGTATTCAACGGGTCATTTCGAACATTTGATAAAATTGATAAATTTTGTACTAAAAATGTTAAAATACATAGTTTTCCTTTTATTTCTGACACTATGTTATTTAGCAAAAAATAACCCTTATGATGAAGCCTTTTGATCGGTGTAATAAAACTACAGGATATTTTTTTTCTCGTATAACGGGTTCGATTCCCGGTTCAACCATGTAATTATAAAAAAATGTATGAATGCAGTTTTGATAGTTATTAGAAATAAAATAATGTCTTCTTTCAGTAAAATGTTCTACCTACAATATTTAAGGTACTTTCCCTCCATGTGGCATAGCCGTGGGACGCCCTGTATATAAAAATGAAACCCGTTTTCCGTTGTCACGACATAATAAAAACGGCTTGACCGATTTGGCTGATTTTTTTTTTGAAATGTTCGTTGAAGTCCAAGGATGGTTCTTACGGAGAGAAATAAAAAAAAACCTCACTCCCACGGGAAAAATGTTTAACGCGGGCGGAGCCGCGGGGCGGAAAGCTAGTTGTATATATAAATAATATTATAAAAACGCTTAACAAAGTTTTACAACTGCAGTTCACCAAAGGTAACACACAAACAAGCAAATATAAGAATAAGAAGCAGGTAAAAACTAATTACCTCTCGCCGCATCACACAAGGTACTAAAACATGCACTTTTAAATTTTTGAATTGAGTTACAAAATATATATCTACATCAGCCAGTTTATTGTTGTACATACTACAGGCGCGTCTAATAAAACCATTTCTCGCATAACGAGACTTGCAAAACTGCAATGAGAAAAGTGGCTTTTCCTGACAATTACGTCTTCCTCTAAGTGGAACTTGAAATAAGATACATTCAAGAAGTGCGGGGGCATCGAACACATTGTTAACTATCTTGTAAAGGATACTAGCATCAATACAGTTACGGCGAGTAGATAAAAGTTGAATATCGTGTACCTTAACAGAAGTCTCATAATCAATATGTTCATGTCCAGTCCTATAATCCAATGCCTTGACGAACTTACGCTGAACCCTTTCAATACGGTCAATGTGTATATTATAGTGTGGGTGCCAAACAGAACAGCCAAATTCTAGGCGACTACGGACATAAGAATTAAACAATATTTTGTAAGTCGAGACATTTTTGAATGGTTTACCAACTCTCAATATAAAACTCATTTGACCATACGCTTTCTTTACTACATTATCGAGATCGAGAGATCGAGATCCTTAAGGGCCGGCGCCCACTGATGGCATTAATCTCTAAACTTATTGAGATAAGATTCAAAATAATGTGTGGGTGTGTGTGTGTATGTATACCAGTGAGTGTGTGTGGTATAACTGTGTGTGTATACTTATAAGTGAGTGTGTTTGGTATACATGTGTGTGTGTGTATACCAGTGTGTGTGTGTGTTATACCTGTGTGTGTGTGTCGACGCATGCGCCGTGTTGGAGCGCGGCCCGCAGCGCCCCCCCCGCCTTGCGCCCCACCTCCCCCGCCGCCACCCCGCGCCGCCCCAGCCCGTCCGCTCCCAACACGCAACCGGATGACAGCTCGCTCACTATACTAAATCAACAAAAAATAACAATACCGTTATGAAATTTATCACGTGACCTGTAAACTCTTAAGAAATTGAATTAAATATTTCAATAATTTCGTGTCTCACACGAAATCCACAATATACGATCCATTCGCAAGACGAGCGTAATTTTTGAGGTACCTATGTGAACTTGTGTGTCGCACATTCTGAAATAATAAAATATGTTAACAGGCGTTATCTGTGAGTATCAAACTAAGAAAAGTTTTATTACATAGGGTGTAGCCTTATTAGCGCACAATATTTTAAGGGATGAGCCTACCCATGAATTAGTTTTCCTATATTTTTGAATACATTACATTTATTAGTTTTTCAGCCTATGTTCCTTGGGGAAAAATTTTCAGTTTAATAGGTAGGCTCCCCCCATATAATATTCTGCGCAAATTTCGTTGCACCCTATATATATTAAAAAAAACGAAATTATTATTAATTTTATTAATTTAATTACCTATTACCTGTATAAATACATAATTATATATAACTAGCTTTCCGCCGCGGCTCCGCCCGCGTTAACAGTTTTTCCCGTGAAAATGAGGCATTTTCCCGCGGTAAAAGGTAGCCTATGTTACTCAGGGTGAATGTAGCTTTCTAATGGAGAAAGAATTTTTGAAATCGGTTCAGTAGTTTTTGAGTTTATTCATTACAAACATACATACACAAAAATACAAATCTTTCCTCTTTATATGTAATATTAGTATTATGATATTTATTTTTTATTAGTATACTCCAAATAAACTTACACGATTCCATTGCAATTATCTGGCGCCATGCTGGGATCTTCTTTGTAACACTCGATGTTGATATCTTTGACCACCTTACTCAGCTCTTGCTTCGCGCCATCCGCCATTTCATGCGCCATCTAGCAAATAAACCACATTTATTACTAAGCAAAAATAACTTTGTATGTCTGAAAGCCGGCACTACACTCTCGACAAAATCCGAGAGCCGAAAGGGACGCAGTCATGCGCAAGAGTGAGCGCGGTGTATTTGCATCTCATTCTAACGCATAACCGCGTCCCTTTTGGCTCTCGGGTTTTGTCGAGAGTGTAGTGCCGGCTTCACGCTTTAATTTATTGTGTGCTGGAAATTTTTTCAAATAGCTTCTGCTATTCTTCAGTCAAACAGACATGGGCTTTGCCGGAAGTTTCTGACACATCCTCGGTCGAACGAAACTTTTTTTTTTGTTATGGCTTCTTCACTGCGGGATTTTATAACAACTAAAAAAGTGATTCCGATTAGTTTATTAGATGGCGTTAGACTAAGCCGGACTCGTTAATATGTGAAAAATAAATAACGAAAAAATGCATATTTTTGATATTTTAATTTGCGATATTGACCCTAACGCTATCGTTGTCGAAGGAGCATTTTTTCTACAATTTAATTTAGTTTTTTTTTTCATTCATTTACTTACAGTTCCACAAGCCCGGCTATACTAGTGCCATCTGTCGGGAGTCGGATCATATTAATTAAAGCCTGACCAAAGAAATAAAAAACCGCCATATTGTATTGTATATTGGGCGCCACGTATATATTTTTATGTTTATGGCAACAATTTTTCTTATAAAATTAGTTCCATTGAAATTCCGCAATATGGCGAGGTTGATTATTTCTTTGGTCAAAGAGGAAATTACAAAAGATGCGATCCTGTGGAGTTTCTTCGGCGGGTTCTTCTCCACAGCAGCGCACACATTGCGCGAACCTGCCAGTTATGTGAACAACTGATATCGCATCACCTCTTTTAGATTGTTTGATCTCTTTTTCATTGCTTAGACTTGTACATTGTTTGAGACGAGAGCCGGTCCTGCCCCCATAACATGCAATGTTATTTATGACAAAAGTTTGTCGCACATTTAACTGTCAAAAATCCCGCCATATTGAAATATCCTCCAATAAGATAAGGGAATACGCACGACAAAATTATGTCTGTCACGGCATGTTAGAGGGGCTGGTTTGAGCAAAGCTTATTAACTTCAGAAATGACGTCAATAAGTGTTCGGGAGCCTATAAATCCTATAATGATTTTTTTTTTACCTTAATAGGCAGCACGCCGGCTACGAAGCTCCACCCGTGCACGCTGCTAACGTCCCCGCGCCTAGTGAGGTCCACGGCGCGCAGCGTCCTTACCGGAGACACCTCCACCCTAACCTGCCCGCCGCCTTTCGGGAAATAACTAAAAACAGAGGGAGGATTCGAATAAACATCACCATTATAATTATAACACCCTTAGTCCGGTAAAGATACGATAGCTTGTATGGAAAAAAATTACAAATTCCTAGACAAAAATTTTTTTCGTTGTTTGATTAGAGCTAGTTTATTATTGATTATTTTAAATTTTCCCCAAAAAAACTTGGGAGCGTTTTTTTTAAACGCTGTTTTAAAGTTGTCATTTCTTTATTTAATTGAGATTAAATCCTACACTGGTGATTTTCTTTTTTATGGTCTTCTAAATAATATATAATACTAAACATAAAATATCACCAATGTAGTGCGTGAGAAATGTGAGATAATGAAGGTCTGTAAAATAAAAATATTAAAACCTTGTAGAATTTTTTTAGAATTGGTGATCTTTGAGCACGTCATTTATGTATTAATCAAAGATAATCCTAGAGATTTTCACCCGTGTGACTAACGTAGTTTTTTTTTTAGGACGTTTTATTTAGTTTTAACACTGAAGCAAAAATTCTACAGTCGTTGATAAATAATAAAAATAAATTTTATGATAATTAATACCCCAAAACGAAAGTTCTCCTAAATATTACCAGAGGAAACGAAAATACCACGGTAGTAATGTTTGGGGGGTAGAGAGTTCGGCGCGGGGGTGAACTATCACGAGCGCACCGCGCGCGCGGAACGATGATGCAGCCGTGTATGATGGATGATACAAATTTATTTATTGAGAATGAATATACTTGTAGCTGGGTCAATCAACATTTTAACCAACAATGCAGACGACTTTGAAATATTTTTTTTATATTTTTTTTTCACATAGGTATTTTAGTACCTACCTAATACTTATTAAAATGGTCCCGTGTCGATAATTTAACTACCGATAGGTAATTCATATTTCTGTTAAGGCAGTGATGATTTTAAAGGATTTATATTGTTGTTATAAATTAATGTAAACCCAAGTCAGATTTTTGTCACCAGAAATATGAATTACTGTAAGGGACAAATCGTAACTTTTCAGGAGAGTCAAAAAACTATTGCTTTTTTAAATTAAAATGCTATATTTACTATATTTGTGATGCTATTGAAATTTAAAGCTCTATAACATAAGTAAACGGAAGTTGGAATAATTTGTATAGTTTCAAAGATAGTATTTTTATTTTTTATATGTACGTTACATAAATTTTTTTTTTTGAAAATAAAAAATGTTCAATAATGTAAGTCTTGAGAAAACGTATGAGTACTAATGTAAGAAACATTAATAATTAGACAGAGAGTAACGCTATTGGATGCAACTATAGGAAAATAACACTTATCGCTGAAATTTAAGTTGATTTTATGGTATTCGAGATTATTTTTCTAGCAAAAATTTAATTCAATAAAATGAAATGAAATAAAAATATGTGAGTTGAATAAAATATCTCGTGTTCCATCTTTTTTTAGACATAATTATATAACATATAGCACACTAATATATAGACACACTAGGCACACTAGTACACTAGTGTATTATATTATATTAGATTTTTATAAGATATTTTGCCCACAACTGCAAAGAATATTCAGAAAAAGAAATTATTGTACTAAGATTACAATGGTTAATAACCAAGAAATAATTAACATTATGATTGGAAGAAGGACACTTAGAAATAAAACAGATGATTATAGTATTAAGAAATATAAAAGACGGACAAACAACATTACTAATTTATGTAGAAAAGAAAATAGTATTTTTAGATAGCTGTGACAAATTTTAATATTACTTAAAGCAAATTGAACCTTTCAAATTGAACAACATAATCAGAAAGTTACAAAATAAACATAAAACTAAAAGTGCTGCCATTCTTAATGAACAAGGTAAATTGTTAATAATATACTAATGGAAAAGCAGCGGGTACACATGGTATTTATAATTATAGGGATGATTAAGGGCCTGGCCACAGCTTTGCGTGAAGCGCGGCGCGACCTGCGACCAGCGGAATGTTGCCAGCGACCCTGGCAACATTCTGCGAATAGTCAAAACCAACATGAGAGAACTAAAATTATTTTCATTTCTCAAAACCTGCTAGAAAAATGTACCAGCGTAATTAATAAATTTATTTATAGGCGTGAAATTACCCAAATTATACAAAAAAGGCCAATTTTCATGCAAAAAGTAACGTTTACTTTGAAAACGACATCAACACTGTAATGTAGTACAAATAAGATTCGATATACGTAAACGTAACATTTTTGAAATGTTACAATAATACTAACGTTCTAACAAATTTCGCGCCGCAGGTTGCGCCGCCGCCGCCGCCGCCGCCGCACAAGCTGTGCTGTGGCCAGGGGGTATGTATGGTAATTGTGATTCAATCAAAGACGAACTATTTAAGCTTATCAAATTAATGAACACAGGAAAGACAAAACGCTAAGTCATTTACCTCAAGCAAGCACAACTTTACTTAAGATTATTCAAAACAGAATCAAACCTCTATCTGAAAGAAAATTGGACCAATATGAATTTCGTTCAAATAAATTGACAAGAGAGGCGGTACTAGGCCTGAGACGTGAGAGAGCAATCGATAGAAGGATGGAGTTGGATTTAGACACACATTTTGCATTTATAAATTGGACAAAAGCATTTGACAAAATTGACTAGAAACAAATGATAAATATTTTAAAACAAGCAGGAATATACTATAAAGACAGAAGAGCATTATACAAAGAATAAAAATTTTGAATTATACATAAATCAAGAAACGATAATAGAAATTGGGGAAAAAAAGCTAATATTAGACGGGGTGTGAGACAAGGTTGTCGCTTATTTTCAATATATTTATAGTGTGCTATTAGAAAACTTACGAGTCAGGAAAAGGGGGGATTAAATTCAATGGGGCTAATCTTCAATTTATACGCTTTGTGGACAATAATGCAGCTGAAAGTTTAAATATATAAGAATTTGTCACAGATATAGATAATATACAGAAGAACTAATCACAAATATTGTATTTGGATTAAAGAATTATGGAAACAAAACTGAAACTCTAATAACTTCGAAAATTACCAAAACATAGCTCAATAATAACATTAAATTCAAACCCAATAGAACAAGTTAAAGTTTAAATACCTTAAAAACATAATAACCGATGACTCCAGATATAGATGAACACCAGATATAGTCACTAGAATAGTGGTGGCACAAAAAGGTTCTAATAGCAAAAAACATCTTCTCAAAGCCCGAATCTCAAAAAGTGTTAAAAAAAGCTATACATCTGGAGCATTGCACTGCACTCTACGGCAGTGAAATTTGGATAATAAAATGACATAACGTAACAGAGAAAGATTTCAAGCCTTCGAGGCGAACAATAAAAACAATAATTGGATGAAAAAGTAAAGATACTAAATATAATTCGGGAACCTAGCATATTATAATTGAACATGATTCGATTAGTGTAAGGGACATTTTTGAAGATAAATTTAGAACCTTGGTAACCGTAAGATACACTTTTAAATATTAGTGTCCTTTACAATAAATAGTTGCAATAATGAATACTGCATTACATTAATATTAATTTAACACAGGTCTCAGGCGTACTTCGCATTACTTTTAAAAATTATTTTCTACTAAATCTGTTGCTGTAAAGGACATCAGAAAGATATCCATATTCTAAACATATTTTTAAGTATATAGAGCGGAAATTTTTCAATCGAACTGTATACATAACTCATTTTCGAAGATTTGTCCCTTACAATAATTCATATTTCCGATGATGATTTTAGTCACTTAGGTTACCTTCTCGAAATGATCATGCAATCAATACGAAATATTACGAAATAATAAAACGGATACATCTTTTTCTATTCGTGTAAGTAAACAAACAGATATCCGTCCGTCCAGTAGCTTGACCTCCAGTGCGCCGTGCCGCTTCCCCTCGGGCGCCCTAAATGACGCGCGAGCGGGGGGCGGGACAGCTCCCTAGCGTTTGTTCTGGCCACGCAGCGCAGCGTATTTCGCTCCAAATACAATATCGATGATATTCTTATGATATTAGATAATTGTTTTGCTGTTTAATCCAATCGCTTCTAGTAAATTTTGGTGATTTTTATGTTTAGTGTGTATTATTAGCTTACAATTGTTGGCAAATAAAAATATTTTGTGTAGAATTAATGCTCAGTGAATTAAAGGGAAAAAACATCATAAAAATTACATCTATATAGTCACACAGGTGAAAAGTTACACGAGGTCTTGGATATATCTTTAAAACATATTATGAAAAGATCACCACTTCTAAGATTTTCTAAGGCACTTTTTTAAAAAAGGCGTTAAAATTTATATAAAGACCCATTTTATGTCGAGAAGCTCGTAATTAATATAGGTGAATATTTTATAGCAGTGCACAAATAATTTAAGGAAGTGAAAACATCTATAATCTCCAGTGTAAGTTTTTTTCTGAATGATATATAGCAATTGGGCCCTTTACCCCCCTTTTCTTGGTGAGCTCCTTAGGTAGATCGGAGAAAAACACAAGGTTGGTCTTCAGTAACACTAATAATCGTAATACAAAAGAAATTAGAACTATTGGATTTAATGTGTAAAAAAATTTATTTTTCCCCGACTACCTGGGTGAACTTCTCACCAGAGATAAAGTTTACAATAATTGCAAAAAACAATTTTTTTCACTAGGCTGGTATAAATCAACGGCTAAAAAGTTTAGTGTAAGCTACTTAGTCTGTTACGTGTTCTGTAGTGTTCACGCATGAACAACTGAACAGAATGCAATTAAAATTTCAAGGTTATTTTTTTTTTATCACAGTGGTGAAAGAACATAAAGACGAGGTTGCATCAACATCAATTTAAGACAGATATTTTGATTGTTTCTCTTGTAAAGCCTGACAAAAGAAATAAAAAATCTGCTCTGGGGGCGCCACATGTATGTTTATGGCAACAATTTTCAATATAAAATTAGTTCCATTAAATTTCCGCAATATGGCGAGGTTTTTTATTTCTCTGGTTGGGCTATAAAAGACTTACAATACGGGTAAGTTTGTCCGAAGTGGAGTGTTTTTGAACAACCAAACCAAAGAGCCACCTAGCTGGAGGTAAGACAGTAAGGGAACCCGCGAAGCGAAAAGATAGTCCTCTATTTATAAACAGCGCGGTAATGCTTGTAGTGTAGTTGGATAGAATCCCTTGCTCCAGAGGAGGCTAGGCGCGGACTTTGTGTTTTTGTGATTTTTTCTATGTATAGATTTTAATTGTAAGTCTAACTAAAGGGTCCAAGAGCTAGTTTCATTATTTGCAGATACAACACGCAAGGACTGGCACATAGATTGTATTTTCGTAAAAATGTTGACCTTAGATTTTTCGGCATTTAGAAACATTAGATTTACAACCCTGCAATTATTTTCAATGATCGGTCCTGCGCTGCCCGCATCCAGCGATCATTGTGGAAATCCTTGGGGGAGGCCGTTATCCAGTAGTGGACGTCTTTCGGCTGAGATGATGATGATGATGAATTATTTTCAAATTATTTAATCCACATACCCTCTTCTGTAAACATCGAGCGAGAAGTCAGCTCCGAACTTGTTGAGCATGTATCGGAACACTTCCCCCATGTAGTCGATCTGTGGCGCCATCTCTGCGTTGGTGCCGCCGCGCAGATCTAACTTCACCTGCGCGTCCGCGAACAACGCGCAAGGGAGCGCCACTTGCAGTAGCAAACTCACTGATCTACAAACAGAAAAACATATCCTAAGATCAAAAAAGGGTTAGCTAGAGATATAATTTTGTTGTAAAGTTGCAAAATAATCATAATAATATGTGGGACATCTCACACAAGACCATCTGTCTGCAAACTAGGCAGAGCCTGTATGTAGTCTGTACCATGGGTGTCAGACAGGTGATATACATACCTAGATATATAAATATACAACATCCAGACTCAATGCGAACACAAGTGCTCTTCACACGAATGTTTTCCCTGGGCGGGATTCGAAAACGCGACCATGTACAGACAAAGAACCAGATAGCTGACCCCCCTGCCGAATGCTGTGCGAACGCCATCGAGGGCGCCATCTATCGCTCCAAAAGGGCAGAAAAGAACGAACCAACGGCCAATGATACTTCTAAAATTTCAAACAATGCCATCTGTCGTAACTTACAATAAACTAAATCGTTAAAAGAATGTTGTCAGTATAGCTAAGCCAATAATTAGGAAGGTGTAGTCTTATTTCGATTGTGTAGCTAAGTTACAGTGTGGCGAAGTTGTGCACGGTATGGCTGTAGATCTAGATTTGCCTGGATCAAATCCACGAGAGCATTTTAATTATTTTGTCTTTTTATTTTTTACTTTTCCAAAAAGATGCAATTACTGCTATGAGGATTTGATTCTTACATTAAAGATTAAAATAAAACAAAATATATGTTACAATAAATATGTTAACATTTTATTCTTTAATATTTTATCGACTAAAATGTAATATCCAGAGATTCAAACTGGCATTTTTTAGGAGAGAGAACCAACATGCTACTTTTATAATTTAAATTACATTTAAAATTATAAAGTAACAATTTATATCTCTCTTAATTTTGTTTCAATCTCAGGATGATTTTAGTTTATATAAAAACAAAGTTAGGCCAAATAGTGGTAAGTTATACAATAAAAAAAGAAAGGGAAAGTAGCTAACATAACCGCTGGTTCTCAAAGGCAAAATACTTATTTTGAAGCTTGAAACGTTCCCCAGGTCTTCTCCACAATAATTTTCTTCCATCTTTATCAGACTTGAAGCTCTTTTCGTCAGTAAAAATTACAATTTCGTTCTCCCAATCAAAATTTAAATATTCTGATGCGAATCTCATTCTGTTCTGGCTAGACAATGGGCTTCCGATGGTTGTTTTTTTTATAATTGGCTTATAATTATGTATTTCACATGCTTGGAGTATTTTCAAACTGAGTCAAGCGATATATTATATGTTATGGCAGTTGACCAAGTCGTTTTAAATGGGACTTCGCTATGAAGCCTTACGATTCCACAATGACGTTCTGATGCAGCAGTATAAGCTACCGGTGGTCGTCGGTCAGAGCGGTTACGTTTCACATCACCAGTTTCTTGGTATCGCCGAATCCATAAACGAAATGTATTTCTCTGCAATATAAAATACTATGATATAATTTTTGTCACGAAATCACATTCCACAAAATATTATTCTATATTATTTTTATAATTAGGTTTTATAAATAGGTATTCATATACGTATTATCTACTTACCGTGACACCTAATTCTCTAGAAATACTTTTAATACTGTGGTTATCTTTACAACGCACTGTTGTTTTTGCTTTCATAAAATCATTTAGGTATATGAGAAGTAATGAAAATTGGTAACAGATTATTTTAAATAAAAGTAACCGGAGAGTGCATGAACGTAACGACGACGACGTAAAGTAAATACCTTGCCACGAACATTAGTTTTCTTTATAGTGTAAAACTTGAAATAATAAGTAACTACCCTCACATAATTTGTTCGTGTTATTTTGCATGCATTCTCTCTCAAAAAAAATACATCATAGCTATGAGTCATAGCAAAGTGTGGTATGATATCAAATTTCGATACACTTGACAACTTGTCAGTTGGCGCAGTGGTTTAGCGTTAGCTGTGAAGCTTGTGAATGCTAAGTTACGCGGTTCAAATCCGTTGACTATTCAACATAGTTTTTTTCCGTTTAATAAAAACGGACTTCTCACTATAATATTTATAAAATCAAGATATAAAATAGTGACGGCGCCGCCCGGCGGCGCGGCGGTCGAGATAACTAGTTTCTTGTGAAGCAAGTGTAGGCACATAATCATCTACTCTGCAGATGACGACGATTCTAATCGATGAAATATTGTAGAATAAAATGCAGACATAACATTCATAAATTATAAGTATATTTTGTATTGATTCTAATTTTATTAAAAGAATGAAATCCCCATAGCAAACACTGCGTCTCTTATAAAAAAAGTTAAAAATAAAAAAAGACTAAAACATGAATATGCGCTCGCGGGATCGATCCAGTTAAATCTCGATCTACAGCCATACCGTGCGCAACTTCGCCACGCTGTGACTTAGCGACATTTCCGAAATAAGGCTACACCTTCCTAATTATTGGCTTAGCTATACTGACAACATTCTTGTAACAATTTAGTTTATTGTAAGTGTAAGACAGATGGCATTGTTTTAGAAGTATCATTGGCCGTTGGTTCGTTCTTTTCTGCCCTTTTGGAGCGATAGATGGCGCCCTCGATGGCGTTCGCACAGCGTTCGGCAGGGGGGTCAGCTATCTGGTTCTTTGTCTGTACTTCGAAGGCAGATGCATTACCAACTAGGCGACAGAGCCGTCAAAATAAATAAATCAATAAAAACTCTTTTTTTAATAGAAGGAGCCTTCTTTAGTCCAACGGTGAACTGTCATAGTCTTTTGTAGTATAGTGGAACATGATTGTTTTTGGTAATTTATTTGTGGGCATTAAAGATAATGTTGCTTACCCTGCAGTCTTGGTATCAGCCACATAACAACCTCCTTTGATTCTGCTAGGAATGAACTCAATCTCCGTGGAGCCAATGCTCACTCCCTTCATTTTTGCCTGGCACATCTCACCAACAAGTTCTATACCTTTTGAAACAGTATCAAGTTTCCATTTTATTATTTAAAAATAGTTTTAGAATCACCATATTGCGTAAATTTATTGAAACTAATTTTCAAATTGTGTTTATTGTCTTTATTAAATTATTAAATTGTGTTTATTTAACACACTTTCATTTATAAAATTGGATCTGTGATAATTATAATCATTATGTACAACATGGAATTATTTTGTCATAGACGACGAAGCTTCATTATAGTTAAAGGTTACAATGAACTTATAAAGTGTTATATTTCTTATTAGAGTTAATTTATTATAAGGGTGTGGGCTGGTCCTAGACATACCTTTCAGATGTTGGGCAGCCAAACCCGGCTTGCTTCTCCCCGCCCGAATATTCACGACCCTGACAGGAATACCCAATATAGCACTTAAGGAAATAGATATACGAAGTATTTGACCACCCTGTAACATCCAAAAACATTTTTAATTCTAAAAAATGTGACTAAATACGGAAAGATCGTGTCGTAACCGGCTTACCCCTTCAAGAACACTCCCATCGATTTCCAGGACTTCAGACATTATTTTAATGAATTATTAGGGTAATAAATAACGAACGGGTTTATGGTATCCTTTAGGTTTCAGTATGATTAGTAAATCAAGATTTTTAATGAAATTCGCAAAAACACAAAACAGCTGTTTTTTGTCAATTTTGTTTGAATTATTGCCACAATAAAAAAATGCGTCGTCCTTTTTTTTAAAATGGCAACACGATCAGTTTGGGTTTTGTTTGAAGTCCTTCAATGCACAACCAAATATTATGTGCATACTATCAAACGGGTCATCATTCAATGCAAATCATGCACGATGAATTCACGATTCAGTCGGGCGCGTCGGCCATCATGTTCCAGTGCCTGACTGGCACAAAGAGAATAAAGAAACACTTATCGACACGGAGTATATTATTTGGAAGATGATATTTGTTGGTTAAAAAAGGTAAAAAATCACGAATGCCACGATCATGAATCATCTGATCTGTGTATTAATATTGATATAGAACATCGTAACTTCGTAAGTAAAGCCCTAACAGAAAAATAAAAAACCAAAGTGTAAAAAAATAACTAAAATATTCCCAATAATTGAATAGACACCGAAACTACTAAATCAATTCTGATTAAACTTGGTACAAAAATAGGATAATAAATAGGTCTTGGGAAAGAACAAAGGCTACCTTTTACCGTGGGAAAATTCCTCGTTCTCACAGGAAAACATAACTGTAACGCGAGTGGAGTCGCGGTGGAAAGCTAGTTTAATAATATGAAAGAGGTGATGTGGGCAAGCAAGCGCAAAGCTCACCATCACCTACGCTGTGCCATCATAATAATATTATCGTGCGAGGAATAAAAGCAAAGCTCCGAACATGAATTATTTGGTCGTACGTTATTAGTTTTTAACGAAAGAAATTATCTGTCAGTCTGTGGAGTTTTACGCGGGAATCGAGAGGAAATGGCGGGTTCATTGTTTCGTCCTAAGAACTATTTAATGAAAGTGAGAAATAATGAGTGGTTAGCTGTTTCTGGTTTGATACCCCGCGTTAAACTTCAGTATCATTGGAATGTAAGAACCACCCTTGCATTCCAATGATCCCGTAACAAGAAATGAAACTACTGAAGAAGTTTAACATAGATGCAAGAAATGACTAAAGACGACGAAATGAAACTGAAGAAATTGACTGAAGATGAAGACATTAAACTTGGACAATGCAAGAAACTACTAAAGACTAGGCTGTATGGGCTTAGATCCCTTTGCCTTTCCCATAAGGGAGAAAGAAAGTAAAAAAAAAAAAAACTGTCAGTCTGTGGTCAGTCTATACTTATTTGTGTTGTTTTGTTGCGAAATTCGCGAAATATCTCACGTAAAACGAACAGTTTTCTGTAAATTCAGTGATATTAAACCATTTTTTATTCATTACTACATTGGTACACACTCTCACTTTCATGTAACCTTTCTCCGGCTTTGCTTCCGGCCTTGGTTGGAGAGCCGTACTAAATGATGCAGAGAAAGCCCGGGTTTCCTGTTGCTAATTGCAGCATTAAAGTGGTAAATACGGCTAGAAGCTACTGTTTCTTTACATACTACATATACTTAATTTATTATTTAATTCATAATATTTTACATAGACACAGTTTCCTGCCAATAATATTTTGGGCATTCACACTGCATGTATTTAGGTATTATTATTGCATTGGCTTTATCAATTTCGTATACTTTACCGGTTGTAATGGTAAGCACTCCGTATTCGACACTTAAAAATAAGTTCATGATCTATGAAATTAATTAAGCAAAAGAAATTCCTGCTAGGTTTAATAAGTGCCATAAAAAAAGTTTTTTTTTTTAATTGTAGCTAAGTGGTCTGCCGGCCCCTGAAAATGTACTCCAACTGTAAGGTCTACTTGTTTTTATTATTGCAGCCGGATGGAATGCCAGCGGGTGAAAATGTTCAGCTGGATGAAGACGGAGAGCCGGTGCAGCGGCGCCAGCAGCTCATCAACTTTGGACATGCGCAGTGGGGCTACAACAACTGGAGCTGGAGCGTCAGCAAGCAGGACTTGGGTAATTCACACACACTCACATTATTATTTTTATAGTTTTTAACTTGGTTGACAAACGCGCGCTCTTGCTCCTGTATCACACAGTTACTTAGCAGCATGTTACAAACACATTTCATTAAATAAATATTATTTATTATCATACTATTAAATATGAATCCGATCGTCTTGGAGATCTTTGGGGGAGGCCTTTGTCCAGCAGTGGACGTCTTTCGGCTGAAATGATGATGATGATGATTAAATATGAAGATGAAAGATTGTATTTTAGTGTGTGTGTACACAATAAACTCCAAAACTACTAAACTGATTTCAAAAATTTCTTTCACTTTTCAGAAATTTTACAGCGGGAAAATGCGGAAAGCTAGTTATTATTATAAAGTAATGCTTATTAATCCATATTTCATGTAATTATTTTAATTTTTTTATAACTAATAAAAAGCAACGAAGCACATGTAATATTTTTTTAACTGCCTTTAATTGAATATTTTAGTTGTAGCCTGTTGATTTTTAAAGGCATTTCTACTTCTGGCCTTTGGCTAAAGTCTTGCATTGATCTCTGGGTTATTATTTAACATAAAATTGGATGTGTTTTCTTATTTATTTCAGACTTTGTGGATTTCGCGAATGGTAAATTCTGCGCAGGAGTTTGCGCCTATGTTTCTGTCACAGTGAAGACTTTGGACATCCACCGAGAGAACATTGGATACGCCACCTCACTTGCCACAAATAAGGGCTCCGCTATATACAAGTCTAGAAAGGTTTGTTATAGACATTGACAAGACATTATATTACATATATTTGACAAAGCACAACCAACATTAAAAAAATACAATAAAAACGGGACAGTAGCAGTAGAAAAATAAACTCGGCAAGTAAATAAGACAAAAAAAACTGTAGTTTTTGTTCTGTTGCAATGAATAATGACATGATATACATTTACACTCAGTTGCAGAAAGGCTCATTAAATATTTAAAGTGGCATTAAATACTAATCTTCCATTAAAGTGTTGCACAAAAGCAAATCATGTCATAATAAATTTTAAATTTAATGCTTCATTAAGTTTAATGGAAGAACTGTCAAACCCTCTGTCAAACCTATCTTTATCTCATTTTTGGTTGCACAACGCGTCTTTATCGTCTAATGGGCATTATTTTGACGTTTCTTTCATTAAAAATATAATTGGCCGTGAAAGCTCCATTAAAGCTAAAAATTGTCAGGATATTTAACGAAATATGTCTTTATCTAGTTGCAAAAGCTTGAAATATTTAATTTACCTTACTTCTTTAGTACTTTATTAACCAATAGGTTATTTTATTATGGTTGCTTTCTAATATCAATTACTTAAATAACATTTCAAATGTTAATAAAACACAGAAAATGTTTCTCAGTATAATATATTTAAGATAATAATCGTGTAAATCATGTAATATTATGTAAAGAAAAGAAAAAGTAAAAGTAGGTATTAAACTGATATTTAATTGATATACCTACTTACTTTTAATTCCTACATTTTTACACTGAGCTAAAACAGTACATACATTGCATTCCCCTACTTTCTTCCGAGCTTTTTGTTTCATATTATCATACAATGTTTTGAGCTGCTCTGTCCCTCTGTAGCCTGTAGTAGTATTACTGTTGTACTTTCTAGAAATTGCCTTCCAGGCTTCGGTTTTTTTGCGTACATACGTTCCTCCATCCTTTTATCTTCAATAATACGCTTATAACTGGAACAAAAGTAATTTATTTGTTTACAACTTTTCCGGCGACAATCGAGGTTTAGATTTTTGTGTGAGAAGTATACTCCGTAATTTCAGTTAGGTATTACTTACATAGCTAGTCTGTGTAGTCCTGTTTTGCATAATTTGCCTTACGGTAGCATTGTTTAACATATTAGTAAAATTATTTAATAAACGAAAATGTTGTAAATAACACACTCACCAGTTCACTACTGCTAACATGATTTTCTACTGCCCTGTGTAGTTGGCACTCCGCTCCCGTTTTTTCTGCACTTCAGCCATCACAAAATAGCAAAAAATACAAAAAAATCGACAATAACAGTTTTTTTAAAGCCACGAATTGTAAATATGAATTGCTCGTGAACTGTCTATGTCAAACAATATTTGCTTTTTTTTGAAGTTTTATGGCTCGGCTACCATCAAATACGACAGATCTGCGTCATTACATTCACTCTTTTTTAATTTCCATACTGTTTCTGAGGGCAACATTTTTTAATGAGAGCATTAACTAATGAAGGATTATCCTGGCATAATTTATTTTTATGCAACGTCTTTAAACTAATGAAATCATTAGAGTTAATCTTCCATTACCTAAGGTAGGATTTAATGCCAGCTTTCTGCAACTGAGTGTTAGGCTATGAGTAGTCAACTAAACTCGATTTTATAATTCGTAAAATTTTAATTGTCTTTTGCATTTTATTTCTGAATGGTCAAACTATTGAAATCGCCCCCGAGACGAAGTGGGCGGGGAAGTATTCATTGAGACTGTATCGAAGTAACGCTGCGGTGCCGCAACGCCCGTGTGGCAGGCTATATTTGAAGATAGCGACGACGCAACGCACCGCGCCGTGTGGACGGGTCCTTATGTAGTGGATATGTGAACCAAATCCTCTAAAATTATTACAAAGTAACTTTAAAAGTCATGATGACATATAACGATGTATTTTTTATATTACAGTGCGCAGTAACGAACGCCCTACGCGAAACCCTCCTCAGCTTCGGCGGGCCTGTCGCGACCGAGCTGATGGACCTCGTCGAAACCCACAAAACTGAACACATCGCCCCAACGGAACCCGCCATAGAAAACAACCAGAACATTCCCAACAAGCCCACCGAACCCAAAAACTCACCACTCAAACCACCGATGAGGAAAGACTCCGACACCAGTTCAAATGTTAGGCACGGGCCGCCTATCAAAAACGCTGTAGTGCCAAACCCCCCGCCAATAGCTAAAGCGCATCCGATTCCTGTCAACCTGCCCCCCACTGCGAACAGACCTGTGTTACCAGTACCAGCCAACGCCCCAAGACCTCCGCCGCCACAACACCCGAGACCAAATTCCAATGTAAGTTTCGTTCTACAACCGGTTATGGGGGGGGTTGTGCCTCCCATGTACCCCCCGCCCCGCCTAGCGACCCCCCACGTAGCCCCCCCTCATATGTACCCCAATACGTATTATGAGTATTCTGGCCCGTGGCATTTTACATATGAAAGCTACGACCGACACCACGGTAATGTGAACTTGAATTTTAATATACCGCCTAAGAATCTAGTCGTGAACAGTCGGTCTGGGCCGGTCGAGTGCAAGAACGCTTGTGGGATCCGGCCCAATGGGCCCGAAGGAGAGCCCTTGCAATATGGGCCTCCGTCTCAAAACCAAGGGTGTTGGATCAAGCCTACTATTTTCTATGATGGCTTCTGGACGGAGCAGAAAGTTAAGAAATGGGTCGCTGAGCAAGTTGAAAAACAATTCCCTGAGGATACCTCTCAGAACTCGTCGTCTCCTAGTAACAGCGGGCAACAGGATCCGCCCCCTCCCACCTCCAAGTCTTAACGGCACCAACGGGTCACTTCACTGCGAACGTCTTCGCTAACGGGATTCGGGAGATGAAACTGTTTTAACGGGTTTCAAGATTGTTATTATTAAAAATTTCTCACCAGCAGCACACATTTGACAGATTTTTGAAATAATTAGTAACAGGCTTGCACATATATTAAATTATTTGTATTTGGCACTTAATTCGAAAATACTTTTATCAATAACCTAATATGCCACACTGCATCTGATATTTATAATCAATTAGACACACTCCATTCTATATAATTCTGAATGTAGCGCGATAGCAAATACAACTTTGTTTTTGTCGTTCATTGCCGTTATTTCCAATAAATTAGGTACCTAACTATTTCTTGTGTAAGTTATTAAACTAATTTCAGCAATTCTCGAATTTAAAATATAACACATTTGCAATACAAAAAATAGGGTTTAAAAAAAATACCAACATTAAAAGTTCAAGTATTTTTTCTTTATTCTTTTTATCTGTAAAATCCGTTAAAAAGTTTTATTTATGTTTTTATTATAATTAAGTTCCTCGTAGAGTTTTATTTTGGAGTAAGGTATGGTGAAGTGTTTCGGTAAGTTATGTGGAAACAATTTGAAAAGGACAACATGAAATATGTAAAATATTTTAGAAAGTCGTTTTTAACTTTTGGAATATGATAAGTAGTATGCAGGCATTAGTGCGATCATATTTATCAAAAAGTTAAACGTACGATATTTTCTACATTTAAGAATTTGAATCTCATGTAAAAATGCTGCACAGTTAAATACAAAAAAAGCACTTGAATTCTATGGCTTCAATTACTTTGATCTGATACCTGAATTGAGAGTTCTTGTGTCCCTTCGCAATAAAAAAAAAGAAATAGATTATCTATTTTAACAATTTACCCATCACATTTGGAATTTAGACCGTTTTTTTATTTATTTATAAAATAGAAAAATAAGACTTAAATTTTAGTTTAGTGCGTGTCAATATGATAAAAGTTTCGAATTTTTCTGTGCAGCTTTTTAATATTAATTTGGCAAGACTGAAAAGTTGGTTTATGGAAGGAATGGTCTGATTATGTTGTATTTTGTTGTGTGTGTGTGTGTGTGTGTGTTTATTGCGTCGGACAGTTTTGTGTTTAAGTATAGTTGTAGGATTTTATTCCAGTTGGACTTAGTAAATTATACAAAAATCCCGGAAGAAATAAAAGCAAACTAAATTTATGAATTGCAGGCTTATTTGGCTCGCGATGTGTTAAAATTCTCAAATCTCAAAAATAATTATACCTACCTACCTATAGAGGTACGACTATAGAGTCCATCAGATGACTGTTACAGTGTGTTGGTTGATTTCATTTGTAAAACTACATCGGCAATCCCACTTCTGATATCGCAATATGTAACTAAGCAGTTCAATAGTTTGATCCACAAACAAACGAACGATGCACAGTGAGACGTAGAGGTGACTCTAAATTGGCTAATCAATGTTCTTGTGAAATTGTAGAACCAAAATCAGAGACCCAATCAATTGTTTTTGTTTTTTCCGGGATAAATCTCATAGAAATCCCAAAAATTATACACCATTTTTAAATATATTTTCCAATGTTATTGTAGGTATTCTTATGTGTAAGTTTTAATAATGCTATTGGATTTGGTGTGTCGCTAAGGATGGAGTAGCGGGGTCTGATAATAAGCTGCATTTTGAATTTTATGCCCTTTGAATATAGATTAAATTACATTTAAAGCGAGCAAACAATATATTAGCTACAAGGCGCAAGAGAGGGAGACGTCAGAAGTACATCTCAAATATTACTGTCATCTGCACAAGTGCTGTTATATCACGAGCACATATATGTATGTACTTAAAAAAATCTTTTTTTTTGTAATAAATTTTGGGTATGGTATTTTAAAGTCTGGCCAAACAAATAAAAACTCTACACTGGGGGTGCCACATGTTTATTTGAGTATCTAACAACAATGGCCGCTATACCCCATGAAATTTAACTGGTTTATCTGCAACATTGTGGTAGTACTCGTGAAACTGAACAACTTTCCCAAAGGAATATAGGTTGAAAATTAGTTCCAATGAATTTCCGCAATATGGCGAGGTATTTTATTTTTCTGTCAGGAGTTAAGTGCACGTGGTATGACTGCACTTATGATCGTGACTTTATTTCTATGACTACTCTGTAGGCCTACTATGTAAGTAGCGACAGGCTCGAGAAGCTGTCAAACGCGACATAGTGACATTAGAGCCATAGCAGTTCTGTCAATATGTCGCGTTTGACAGCTTCTCGAGCCTGTCGCTATTTACATAGTAGGCCTACTGGTGTTGCCTTAAGCCTCGGTGACACACAGCGAATAGTCGCTGCGATTGCATTCGCTGCGAATAAAAATGAACACGGTTAGTATGTAATTCGCAGCGAATAGCCCTGTCACACTGAGTGAATACTCGCTGCGAGTGTCAATTCGCAGCGATTAATCGCTGTGTGTGACCGAGTCTTTAGGTATAAGTGCTATAAAACTCCTAACTTGTAATTATTTAAAATCGGAAACTTAACTGTACCATTTCGAATACTTCTCAACCTCTATTTCATCTCTGAATATCGGCCTAAGCCATTATGTATAATTGTTTAAAATAAGCTAAGAACTTTGAGTATGAACTGTAGAACGCATGACAGAAACGAGTAGATTCAAATAATAACTTTAAATGAATATGTTAACAATAATAATGGCCACACCAGCCACTGGAATTAGAGGAAGTTGCCCGAATAAACAATATTTCCAAATCATAATTGACAAAAATATCTACTCTTTTGTTTCGTATTGTTAGCATTTTGATGCGAACCTTTATTTAGTAGTAGAAATACTACAATATAAATAAGAATTTGTTATTTACAATGTGGTATGAAAAAACTCAGCTCAACTAGTGTTTACGGAAAAATATACAGGCAGAGACTACTCATACTTATAAGAATAAAAAGTAAACTGCCTTTCGCTATGTTCATAAGACACCTTTCGAATATTTCTTTTTCGTATAAACTCCACAGGATTAGGTAGAGGACTGAATGTAAAACTATACAATTTTTTTATAGAAAGTCCATTTTTGTAAGCTCACTACGTAAGGCGCAAGAAATTCGAGAAGGAGCAAAAAGTGACATACTTTCTCGAGTTTTTCACATTTCTGTAGTAAGCCCCCCTAGACTAATTTCCTTTTTGGTTGGGAAGTGTTCACAGAATCTCATGTCAAGATTGGGGATCGCAGTTGTTGGTGGTTACTTAAGTGAATGCTGCCCGTTCCCTGAGTTGATCGCCTGTATTCGATCTATTGTCGATCATGTTTGGTTTTGCAATCTTAAATTCGCGAAATATAATTAGTTTGAATTGCAATATAATCTTCTACCTATTATTGTGGAGCTAACCTTAGTAGAATATGGTATAAATATTTACTAAGTAGGTATATTTTTGATGAATTCACTGTCTTGTGTAAGTGTGAAACATGATACTAAATGAAATATCTTAATGTTTTCACTGTAATAAATTGTTTGGAAGTTTCATCATGTTTTGATTGTTATGTTTAAATGTTTTAAGTTATGTCTTAATCCTTTTTCATTTATGTGTGCATGATTCGGTTTTCAAATTTAAGTAAAAAATTGTCGGTTATATTCAAGCTGTGAGGAAATCACAACTCAATCTAAACAAGCTTGTTTCCAAAGGAATGAACTATCAGTTTTGGTGCCGATGATTTTTAACCTACTTTTTTTTTGAAACTACAAAATCATGGTATAGAATTTCTTTCCGTAGGTCAGGAAAACACCTTAGTTTAAAGAAAACATACTATTGATTACTAGACTGTATTCAATATAAATTATTATACACTTAGCAGAAAATAAATATTTTATTATTATTTATTTACTTATTAAAAAACCGTCTTAATTTCAGAATAACGAATTTAAGCGAAGGGCGGCCTTTCTGACCAAAGGTCTTAACCCACCACTAGTCTGTGGTACTATTCAATTAACAAGGTTACAATTTCTTATTTCCCTTTAATTTTCCATGTAAAATATTATGTTGACATTTCATGAAAAGAAGCCAATTTACCCGAAAACATAAGGAACTCTCCTTTGGCTATAGAATCCCGGTTCAAAATTTAGTAGAATTACCAAACAGTAGTATTTTCTGCCAGGACCGAGCTTTGGAGAACATGAGTGAGGAGGAGGCACGAGCGGAGAGAAAAAGACGGCAACAGCGCGCGCAGGAAGAGTTCCGACTCAAGATGCTGCACAACCAAGCCCAAGGAAACGGTTAGAGATGCCTTCAATACAATCATACCTAAAGCCTAAGAGCCCGACCAGTAGGCCTACTATGTAAATCAGAAGCAGTCGAGAAGCTGTCAAACGCGACATAGTGACATTAGAGTCATAGTAATTCTGTCAATTTGTCGCGTTTGACAGCTTCTCGAGCCTGTCGCTACTTACATAGTAGGCCTACTGAGAAATAAAAATCCTCGCAATATTGCGGAATTTCGATGGAACTAATTTTATAAGGGAAATTGTTGCCATAGTCGTAAAATATACACGTGGCGCCCCCAGAGCAGGTTCTTTATTTCTTTGGTCAGGCTTTACAAACATTCTCGGGGGCGCAACAGGTTCTTTTTTAGTCTTTTTTGTAAACAATTTTGTTACTATAAAGTGTGAATTTCTGCTATATTATGGCGAGGTTTTTAATTCTCCTTGACGATGTTTTCCGTATCAACGCGCTTGAGGTTTTTAATTTCTGTAAGCTTACTGCAAAACGCACGCAGGGGCATAGACCCGAGCCATGGGTTTAGGTATAGCAGTTCCTGTGATTATGTCGCGATTGACAGCTTCTCGAGCTTCTCAAGCACGAGTGGTCAAGAGTCAATCGCTTGCCTCACCGTTACGGAAGTTCCGGGTTCGAATCCCGGTGAAGCACTAATCGAACAAAATATGTCACTTTGTGAGACTCCCCAGTTTGGTTAAGACATTACAGGCTGAATCACCTAGCTATCCAAAAAAATAAAGTGATTCTGTGCTTCGGAAGGCACGTAAAGCTGTTGGTCCCGGCTACTATCTATCTACGGATGTAGTAGTTAGTTATAGGAAGCCATGTCTTAGGTAGGGTGGCTCAATAATTCTGACACCAGGGTTAGTAAGGGCCAGGCCACAACACTGCGTTGCGGCGTCGCATCGTAAAAAATCTATTAAATCTATTCTTTATTCCTTTTTATGTGCGACGTTGTTTTTGCGATACGACGCCGCAACGCAGTGTTGTGGCCTGGCCCTAAGGTAGGTTTACCTCGAACGAAACCCACACGACGATAAGCAAGTAACTAATGCCTCTACCCCTCTCTACAATCTACTAAGTACCCGAAAATTTATTAAATTAAACCAATAGAATTCTTCGGGGGAGGTCTTGTCTAGCAGTGGATGTCTTTCGGTAAAAATGATAAAATAACCGTGTTATCTATTATACATTTTCTATCGCAATTTGTTCAGCGGTCTAGGCATATATAACAGATCGAATTTTATAACACGAAAGAGAATTAATTAGATAGGTACTTTACACGCGCAGTTTAAGTAGGTCAGTGATATTGTGAAAAGTTCTGCTGGTTCTGCTTTAGTAGGTAATTATTAATTGTTGCATTTCCACTTAGCTAGCTCTCTGTTCTGCTGATATTTTATTTTGTAGTCTCGATTATTTTGCATTTATTTTTATTTGTTGCTGTATATGTATTTATTTATGTTCAGTCATCAGTATATTCAAATATTTTGAGTCAAATTACTTATCCACTTGTAAGTATTTCCTGTGTTTTTAATACTACATTCCTAACAATGACAATGACTTAACGAAAATATATACTAGGGACTATTTGGTATTCTATACGTAATTGGCACGAGGTGGGATTCGAACCCATTCCTTCCGGAAGCAACGCGTGGACCTAGCAAACCACTGTAACCAAAACAAAATGGTAATAATAATGAAAAATAAGAAATATTCCTGATTTCTTTGTTTCCCGCCGAAAACATTCTTCCGTTCATTGCAAACTTACCTCTCTACTATCATATAACACTTGTCTTTTTTTGTTGTAGTCCAAAACAGATTTCTGAGTTTCCTTTCCATTAAAACGCAATGTCCTTCCCCCAGACACGAAGCAGGACCTGTCTAAAGCCGCGTCAAGTTTCGACACCCTGCTGATGGATATTCCCACCCAGGACATCGACCCCGCACAGGCGAGCGAAGACGGGGGCAAGAGGAAGTCGCCTGCGCCTGACGGCAGCGCTAAGAGGAGAGCCGGAGCCACGGATTAAAAAAAAACTTTTTTAAAAGCCTACCAAAAAAATAAAATCTTCGCTATATTGCGGATTTTCGATGGAACCAATTTTTTAATGGAAATTGTTGCCATAAACATAAATCCTAAGCAAGTTTTTTATTTTTCTGGTCAGGATTTACCATGTGTAATGTGACGGTTTAGGGCTTCGCTCACTGAGGTTTTGAGCAACTTTTCAAGATAAACTTTTCTCGGAAATAAAAAAAACTATTGATACTCCCAAACAGACAACTATGGTCATTTTTATATGGAC